>CVMT01000002.1:2391529-2431947 GCA_000985935.1 Talaromyces islandicus | reverse complement strand
TTTTTTTTTTTTTTTTTTTTTTTTTGAGTCTTTCCATCATTTATTTTCAACTTTTTGCTGTGTTGGATTATTTACTGGATTACTGAGTCTTCAACCCCCATGCATGAAGATGGAAGTCCTTTTTTAAACTCTATACTTAGACGAGCACTGCCTCACAACAATCCAACAAGAACCGGAGAATGACATCAAATAATCACGTAGCCTCGCTAGGAAATTATTGCGCACGCGACCAACTACTTCTTATGTTGGGTGGCCCAGGGGCCAAAACGAGGCTCCGCAGTATTTGCGCCATTAGGTACTACGTACATATTTCTCCGTACTATGTATTAGAGCCAAGCTGTACGGAGCACGCCTAAAATGTTCCGGCAATACATAATAATAGAATCAGAGGAACTGATCAAGCTAGGTCACAGAAAGCTTCGGCGTAAACGATGTAACATTCAGTCCAGCCAACCGGAAATGTTGGTGATACGGCAGTGCATTGTACGTGCTCCATATAGTTAGTACATAGTATATGTACTGTCATATGTACTAATTACTATAGTTAGAAAGACAATTGAAATAAATAATAATAAAAATAAAAGCCCTCACCGTAGATCGTCTTCTTTCAAGTTTTATTATACGGACTTCACCGTGTGTGGTTGTTTCCAAAATGTACTCGCGACCCAGCTTCACGCCGCTGCGCGTGGTTGCCCTGTGTCTTGCCATCACCAACTCTCTTGCCAGCACCCAAGGACCCTGCGACATCTACGCCTCTGGTGACACGCCCTGTGTTGCTGCCCACAGCACCACTCGAGCCCTGTATGGCGCCTTCACTGGCTCTCTCTACGAGGTCACGCGTGGTTCCGACAATACCACCGTTGATGTCACGCCTCTCTCCGCCGGTGGTGTTGCCAATGCCACCATCCAAGACTCGTTCTGTGCCGGCACAACCTGCCTGATATCCACCATCTATGACCAGTCCGGCTCTGGCAACCACCTCACCCGGGCTCCCCCCGGTGGTGCTTATAGCGGCCCAGAAGCTGATGGTTATGACTATCTCTCCAGCGCGGATGGTGCCCCGGTCACATTGAACGGACAAAAGGCGTACGGAGTCTTCATCTCGCCATTTACGGGCTACCGTAACGACAAACCCAATGGAACAGCCACCGGTGACGACGCCGAGGGTCTGTATGCTGTCCTGGACGGCACGCACTACAACGACCAGTGCTGCTTTGACTACGGCAATGGGGAGACTGGAGACCACGACACTGGCGCTGGCCACATGGAGGCCATCTACTTTGGCGACCACAACTTGTCCGGCTGGGGATCTGGTGACGGACCCTGGGTCATGGCCGATCTCGAGGATGGTCTGTTTTCTGGCTACGACCCTACCAACAGCCCGAACAACCCCTCTATCACTTTCCGCTTCGTCACGAGCATTCTCAAGGGAGGCCCCAATCAGTGGGCACTCCGTGGTGGTGATTCCACAACCGGAACTCTGACCACCTATTACAGCGGCATTCGCCCATCTGGTGACTATTCCCCCATGGGCAAGGAAGGTGCCATTGTCCTCGGCGTTGGAGGCGACAACAGCAACAGAGCCCAGGGCACATTCTACGAAGGCGTCATGACCACCGGCTATCCATCCAACGACACCGAGGATGCCGTACAGGCCAACATCGTCGCTGCCAAATACGCGACTACATCGCTCACCACTGGCGCAGCCCTGCCCGTCTCCGAGGGCTCGTCCATCTCTCTGCGCGCTACCACAGAATGCTGCACCACAAAGTACATTTCCCACGACGGCGACACCGTGCACACCGCCGTTGTCACCTCGTCCAGCAGCGACGACGACAAGCAAGCAGCCAGCTGGACCGTCCGCACGGGTCTTGCCAACAGCGACTGCTTCTCGTTCGAGTCTGTCGACACCCCTGGAAGCTTCATCCGTCACTCCAGCTACCAGCTCAAGGTCAACGAGAACGACAACAGCACGGGTTTCGGCGAGGATGCAACTTTTTGCCCGCAGGCCAGCCTGAACTCTGCAGGTGACAACACCATCCGATCCTGGAGCTATCCCACGCGCTACTGGCGTCATTACAATGGAGAGGGCTATATCGCGAGCAACGGTGGTCCCTTTAACTTTGATGCTACTGACTCGTTCACCGATGATGTGAGCTGGGTGATCACCGCCGGTTTTGCTTAAACTGTAATTAGCTGTATAAAAGCATCTACTACGTTTTGTATATAGAAATGATCGATTGATAGTTTCATGCATCCATTTTGAAAACGCCTCTTTTAGTATGAGGACTTGCACAGTTCACCAGACTTCAACGCTATATACATATATCATCACTATTGCTGCTTCAAGGATATCGTTATGGACGGCGCGAGAATTACGAAGAATAAGAACACATCCCGATAAAACAGAAGAAAACAAAAACCAAACACTTGGGAATCTTTACGCAAAGAATCGAATCAACATGAAATAGTCCCAGCGCCAATGCTATTCAACCAAAAAAAAAATATTCTCAACCAGACTGTTACCAAAAATAGCAACTTCACCTCGATTTCCCTGATCGTTGACTGTCTCGCCTTCGCAACAGTTCTGTCTTGGCGCGTTGAAGGCCTTCGCCAATTTTTCGCGTCTTGCACCACTCTTGGCTCATGCGTTGCATTCTGATGATTGCCACGACCAAAAGACCTGCCGTTTTGAATTTACGGCGTGCGTCATGCAGTTTACCTGACTCGGGAGCTTTGATGCCCATTTGGGCAATCATGCGGAGATCAGCCTCATTACTGGTTGACTGGTTAGTACAACTCGTGTCTGTTTGTTCTGATAGAAAGGCGTCACAACAACATACCAGGCAACTCGAACCCGTTCACCGAGTTCCATCAGTCCTTTGCTCCATGCGAGATCCCTCCGGAACTTTTCTTCTCGCTTGAGCCTGGCTTTGAGCCAGACAATTTCCTTTCCGAGACCACGAAGTTCCTTCTCATGCCGGCCCTTATGGTCTGGTTTGGCAGCCATGTCATTCTGGATTTGCTCGTAGCGGTCCTGCAACATCTCGATTTTCTGACTGGCCTTGTTCGCCTCTTTGATAGCAGAAGCCCGCTCTTCACGGATCCTTTGCAGGGTCGCTTTGAGATCGCTAATCCGAGCATCTCGATCAGAAAGCTTCAGCGCCAGTGTCTCCGCTTCTATTGTCGATGACCTCAATAGTTCATGGAGGTCCCTACGCTCCTCATCCTGGCTACCTCCACGCTCCAACTCCCGGTTTTTAATCTTGAGGTCGTTGAGATGTTTTTGTGCCTCCGACAACTTCTTGCGTAACGTTCGTAGCTCCTCTTGTAGTTTACCGGATGGTGACTTTTCGGGGGATCGGAGGTTGAGCTTCTTCATCTGAGCTTCATGAAGTTCTTGTTCCAGTTCTGAGATTCTGGTCCTTTGCTCACGCGCCGACTTTCTGTAGTCTGCTTCACGTTCAGCCAACGCCTTCTCTCGTTTGCGGGACTCGTCAAGGTTCTGGCGGAGTATTGAAATTTCGGCCCCGACAGTCGTAGTAGCATCTGGATTGGCTGACTGTTGTTGCTCCAGCGAATTTCCAAGCTCAGACAACCTCTTCTCCAAGTTTTGCACTTTGCTTCTTGCCAGTGTCAACTCTCGATCACGCGTACCGGATTGGGCATGCAGTTTATCTTGCAGTTGGGCTATTTCGGTTGCGAGCCTGTTTTCCTCAGCGGTTGACCGTTCAATTTCTGCATTCAGTTCCTTTTCGAGCGAGTCTCGTGTTTCTGTCAACGATTTCTTCTCATCACTGAGTCGCTGGAGTTCATTTTCAAGGCGAAGCTTGGCCTTTCGGAGTTCGATCTTTTCCTGGTCAAAGGGTTTGTCTCCAGTGGCCTTACTTCCGATGCGGTCGATTTCTTTCTGGAGCATATCACGTTCAGCCTCGACTTCAGTGACCGAGGCGCGAAGGTTGTGCAGCTCAACATTTGCGTTTGCCAGTTGATCTCGGAGCCCTTGGCGCTCGCTGAGGGCCTTTTGCAATTGGCTTTCCTGGTCAGACACACCCTTGAGAGCACGTCCTTTGGAATATTCCTTCTCTTCTCGCAAGCTGGCCTGGAGGATTGTAACTTCATCTTCCAAAGCTTTCACCTTTTCCTTCAAGTTCTCCTCTTCCCGCCGGCTTACTCGGAGCTCTTCCCGAATCGTGAGCAGTTCGTTTCGTTGGTCGCTTATAATTTGCCTCTTAGAAGCAATATCTTGATCCATATCCTTCACTTGACGGGTAAGGACGGCCTCTTCTTGCAAGTGTCGGTTGTTCTCAGTATCGAAAATCTCCTGTAGTTTTGCTTCACGCCCAGAGGACGTGAGCTCAACATCCTGGAGCTGCTGAATCACGCGTTGATATCCTATAGCTTGCTCTTCGAGCCTTTCTTTCTGCGACTCGAGAGTTCGCCTTGCGCTCTCCCATCGATCATGCTCAAGGGCAAATTCACCTTCCTTGTCTTCAATCTCCTGGTGTAAAGAATCAATCTCCTCTTGCAAGTGCTCCACCTCCTCCTTCTGTTGGGCTCGAAGGTTGTGGTTGCTGTCGAGACTGCGCTGTTTCTCATCCTCAATGTCTTCCTCGAGCCGGCGAATCAAAGATTGTGCATTGGCTAGCTCTCTCTGCAACCCGGCTGATTCATCCGTCAGAGCGTTGTGGCGGGTCTGAAGGAGCTGCTTTTCCTCTGCTTTGCTGTCGAGATCGTCTAGGACTTCTCTGAGTCTATTCAATGCCTCATCACGTTCTGTTTGGCACTGCTCGCTCAGCTGCTGTGCATTCTCATTTTGTTCGCGAATAGCAGCATGCTCCCGCTGAATCTCCTGCAGCTGGTCCTCCAAAATTTCTTCTCGACGTTCTTTAGCGGCATAATCTTCCTTGAGCTCATCACGTTCCTGGCGTAGTTGACGGACCTCTTCTTCAAGTTCTGCAGCTTTTTCTTCAATTTGACGATTGAGACCTTTCGTAGAGAACGACTTGTTCGCCATTTCGTCCTGGAGCTCCTTGAGGTTTTCCTCTGCCTTCTCCTTTTCTTGGATGGCCAGTTGTTGGCTTTGCTTGGCTTCTCGCGCATCCGCCTTGGCTTGGTCCAAGTCACTTTGGAGTTCTTCCAGGCGTTGCTTGGTGCGCTCCAATTCAGTCTCTAGCTCGCCAACAGCGTCACTATCCTTGTTCTCTGCATCTTTGAGATTGTCAATGATGTCGTCTTTTTCGTCAATAATGCGTTCCTTTTCTCGCAGGGTTGCCTCGAGATCTTCAACTTCGTCTCGCAGTCTATCAGCTTCATCGGACTCTCTCTCTTTGGCGTTTCGTAATTCTTCTTGGAGATTTGTCACTTGTGTCTCTCGGGTTGCAATCTCTTCGCGCATCCACTCCATCTCACGTTGTAGGCTTTCGTCCGCCTGTCTCCGTTTAGCCTTCTCGCGCAACTCTTGTAATTGAAGTCGATATGCTTCTAAATCGCGTTCTGCTGACTGAAGATTCTTTTTGTATCGGCTTATTTCCCGCTGCAAGGTGACCTTGACCACCTTTAGCTCGGTATTTTCCTTCAACGCTGCTTGGTTATTCTCTGGGCCTGCACGATCCAGGAGTTCTTGCATATAGTGAATTTTCAGTTTCAAACCAAAGTTTTCTTTGTCAAGTTTGTTGATTGCCTGGACAAAGAATTGTTAGAACAGCTTAGTCAAACCCGATCCCAATTAAGATAGCCTACATTTTCTTGTTCCTTCAGCGATAAGACATTTGGGTCGTTGCCCAAGACTCCTCCAGCGTCCCCCCTTCGCGATAAATGTGGCAATGGTGTGCCCTGCGGACTACTGCTGGCGACCTCGGGTACAGGTGTAATATCATCGATAGCAAATGAATTCGTTGGGCCTTCTTCGGACATATATGTCATATCAACCCTAGGAAGCCCTGGGGTATTCATGCTGCTCCGGTTGAAGTACGCTGGAGTCTTGGCAGCACTGCCTCTCACAGCCGACATGTTTCGAAGATAGTTGTTTCGCGTGACGCTTCGCATCATGGGCGTGAACTCGCCCTTTGGCGGCGCTGCAGACGGCAGGTTTTTCCGATCGTTCAGTGCATTGCGCGTTCCTCGGGCGCCTGAGCCAGACGCTCGAGGCGTGTTCAAGCTGACCCTGTTGGAAGCGCGCCGCCCATTTTCAATGCTCTTGATGACATCGTCATCTTTCGATGGTGTTTGGAAGGAATTTTCCACCGAGTCCAAGGCAGACAGATTGCCACGGTAGGCACTTCGTAGACCGTTTGTCAGATACGTAGCATTGGCGTCGATCTCGGTGCGCGGTGTGTCAATGTACGGCAGCGGCATCGTTTTAACCAGTGAATTCCCCGTTGGGGAAGGTATATGTGGGCCAAAAAAAACAATAAGAGTAATCGATCTAGACAGCCAACATGACGGTGAGCAAAAATCCTTGTTCTTGGAGGAGGTTCCGGCGTCGGACGAGGAAGAGACGTGTTTCGCGGGCGTGTTGATGCAAGCAAGAACTATCATATCGATTACAGAGCGCGTCTTTCCGTTCCGCCATGTTGATGTTTAGCCCGATACAGCCTAGCGCACTGCCGATCTGCGTTTTGGCTGTGTCTGCCGGGGCCGGAACATCTCTGGGTCCGGCCATTTTTTATCAATGAAGTCACCGACTTGAAAGGTAAGAGTGGCGAGGCTCTACACCGGTCACTGGCATCATGGCGCCAATGTCAGAGGAGGACCTCGAATGGTTCAAATCAACGTTTCGTCCGATTCCCCGCCCGCAACTCCCGGACGATGCGATCGAATATTCGTTATATCTGATTTCATCAAGCCCCACCCCCGCGTCGGTAGATGCGGTTGCCCTCGCACGCGCGCAACTTCAAGAGGTTCAGAAAACTGCTTCAGAGTTGGTGAAGGATCTTTTGAAAAATTACATCTGGCAGCGCGAAGCTTTTGGGCTTCAAATCACCAAGGAAGATGGTATGTCGATTCTCAAGCTCGCGCCGAGATTTCCTTCCCATCCCGCTAATACTGGACAGGCAACACATTTCTTCAAGGGCGAACGAGCTTTGGCGACTCTATCGAAGACGAATGGGTCATCGTTTATCTTCTACGAGAGTTGACCAAGAAATATAAAGACTTGTGGGTTCGGGTTTGTGACAGTGACGGCGAGTTTCTGCTCATCGAAGCTGCCGCAAGTCTACCGTCTTGGCTGGAGCCAGAGGTAGCAGATAATAGGGTGGGTTTGCGTCGAAAATTCAGCCTTTTTAGATAAAATTTGGCTCACATTCTTCAGGTTTGGGTGAATGACGGTCGATTGATTATCATCAAACCGAAACGGGAACGAGCGACGGAAAAACTTTCACTTGACGAAGCGATGAAGATTATCGTCCAGGAACCCGGGCGACTAATGCACTCCTCGCTCGTTGAGGAAGAAGCCTTTTATCGTTTACGAAAGTATCCAAAACAAATCAGCGAAAACCTACATCGCGCACAAGTGACGATTCCGCGGAAAGTCGCGTATCTTCTTCACCAGAAGCCGGCCTACATCTCCTCAGTGGTCGAAGCATTTTATACCCGTGATCCGATTGCACTGCGGTCATTGAAAGCCAAAGGGACGGGAAATCTACTATTCCCACCTAGTGATCTTGTTACTGTCAGTGTTCAGTTTACGAGGGTGGGATATGCTCAGCTCAAGAGCCAAGACTTCCCTGCTCCTGCGGAATGGACGAAAAAGCTTCCTACCAAAACAGAAAGCGACGCGTATACCAAAGCAGAAACTGGAATGAAGGTATCATGTGGCTTTGAGATGCTTTTAAGCGATCCACAGAACCAAGATAAGCCATCAGTGCGAGAAATAAAGCTCTTACTTGAAGATATCGATACTGGAGACGAAACACTTCCTACGGATGAGGAGATTAAAAAGGAGTGGAACCACCAGCAGGATGACGAGAAATGGATGGATATCAATTATGAAGATCTTGATAGCGAGTTGAAGGGAAAAGCAGCAGGCGGAGGCCCAAAACCGGGGGCTTTTGGCGACCAGAGTGCTCAGGAGAACCTTCAACGAATTGTTGCGCGATTTGAAGAGTTTCTTAATGATGAATCCGCAGATTTCGAAGGAGTGGACCTTTATGGTTCGGACACAGATGACGACGAAGGAGATGATGAATTAAGTAGTGACGGTGAGGACAAAGACTTGTCTTTTGATGAGGAAGAGTTTTCAAAAATGATGAAAGAAATGATGGGGATGCCTTCTGGTTTCGGATCCAAGGCCCAGCCCAAATCAGCTGGTGCTAGCGGAAAAGTCGAAGAGATTTCCTCGGATGACGAAGACAAGGAAATCGAAGAACTGTCTCGACAAATGGAGGCAGAGCTTAGGCCAACCGGTATCTTGGATCTTAACAGTCAAAGAAGAGACAAAGGTCCGAAATCCGTGAAAGGAAAAGGAAAGCAACCGCAAAGTGAGGATGTCGACGTTGAATCTGACGAAGAAGATCCTATCAACGTGAATCTCGCCAGAAATCTTCTTGAGAGCTTACAAAGCCAGGGTGGTATGCCTGGTCCCGGTGGTAATCTTCTTAGCATGATGGGCATGAAAATGCCTCGGGATGATCGAAAATGACCTTGTCATAGGACTTGATAACAAGATAACGTGTCTTGATCCTGTTCTCATCCAGCCCCTGTGACTTCTGTTGAGGATTCAAAGATACTCGACAGAGCATTACAATGCGCTACCCATTAAGCGAAAGAGGGCTATCCTTGAAAGCCTTCGATTTGGCCTTCGATTTGGCCCATGTCTGCTGTCATGTGTGAGGCTTTCTTTTATATGGACTGCAATTGAGCAGGCAATACGCATCTAGAAACCGAAAGGTTTTTCCGGGGACTTTTGCAGCTCTTGCCATCGTTATTACTTCGCGTAGAACAAGGGGAGCTTTCTGGAATTTGGTAAACGGCGGAATTATTCAGCCACGGAGGAGTTTGGCATAGACGATACGAATAGTGCTCCGTCCTTGCATTCACAAAATCCAACAAGGTGACAAGAAAAATGGACACTGAAGATGGACAGCTCTTTTTTGGTTGGTTGTTTTATCTCTAGTCCATTAATAGTATATGGCGATACTTTGTTGGCTTTAATAGCAGCAGTCGAGCATGATACATCGATCAAATGATACTCTTGAATATTATAGGCATGTCACATTTACCGCGATCTAAAGCGGAGGACTGATTAGCCGAATAAGGACTAGCCCGGAGGGTCTTATCGTTATCGGCTGTTCGTCCCCGCACTTGGCCTTGTCTTCACCTTCAACATCAGCAAGTCCCTAGCTAGCTGTCCCTTGATCCCGGAGCTCTCTCCTACTCGCATTTTCCTTTATACGACGCGACTCTGTAGTCGGTGACCATATTTTATGTGCTGCCAGGCATAGAGACTTCCTCCTAGCCGATTTCCGCTTTCTACTCTTCTCCAAATCCGGAGTCTCTCTGCCTACTAGTCCATGAGATCTGTAGTATTACTTTGAGAAACAGGCTTAGGGCTTTTCCCATACACAAGTCCTATTGCTATTGTCCCAAGTGGCTTCGGAGGTCAATAGAGGCTGTCTGCTTCTTTTGTTTTTCACTGATACAGGAGTATACTTGGCTGCCTTTTTTGAACACCCGAACGAGATATACATTGGCCTTGACAGTTTTTACGATGGCGTCTCCAGCACAATGCTTTTATTGTTTCGAAACACTCGCCTCATCATATGACAATGAAGAACCACCCAGTCTTGCTGCTATAGAAGAATCATGGTGGCATTTCAATCAAGCCAAAAGCGACAAAGCGTGGGTGTCTTGGTCTTTGAATTATATTTTGTGGTCATGCATCTAATTTCTGACTTTACAGTGCCATCTCAGGAGGAAATGATAATTTGGAGAATAATAATGAAGGGATAAATGTGGAACAGCCACCCAACACCAAGCGGCCTTCTATATCCCGTCTCCAGGAACAAGGCACATCGTCGGATTCCTCGAGTGTTTCGACCACACCATCGACACTGTCAATTCATTCTTCTCAGTCTGTATTGTCAAATACCACCAATGTGACAATACCAGGAGAGTCTCCGGGTTACCAGCGAAGCAAGCTCTCAAATCAACCGTACCCACTGTTCGTCACATGGGACTTGATTTCAAGGCACGGTCATAAATCTCTTCGTGGTTGTATCGGCACATTTGAAGCGCAAGAGCTTTCCAAAGGCTTGAAGAATTATGCTCTAATTTCGTGAGTTTCCAACAACAACATGGGATCAAAAAGGAAAAATAGCCTTACTAAACTCTGTAGTGCTTTGGAAGATACTCGCTTCTCACCCATCCCCTCTTCGCAGATTCCATCGCTGTCTTGTTCCTTAACTCTTCTCAGCGACTTCGAGCCTTGTGAAGATGCCATGGACTGGGAGTTGGGCGTACACGGACTGCGAATCTCCTTTATCCACCGAAGTCGACGATACGGCGCTACCTATTTGCCCGATGTCGCCGTCGAACAAGGCTGGACCAAAGAGGAAACAGTTGAGAGCTTGATGCGTAAAGCCGGCTGGGATAGTAGCGTTGCGCGAAGACTGCTCAAGGGGAGTAGTGGGAACCCGTGGGACGAGGTGTCCGACTTCAAAGCGACTCGTTATCAGGGGCTCAAGGCGTCTGCGACCTATGGCGAGTGGCAAGAATGGAGACAATGGGTCCAGGCCGATAAGTCAAGAATAGAGTTGCTTCAGTTGTGATCTATTTTATTTGATTGATATTTGTCACGTTTTTATGAGTATGTAGCTAGTTTTAATGGATGCAATGAAGGTTCTCGGTTCTATGATTTCCTTTATAGGAAAATTCAAACAATGTAGATTGTTTTACAACTAGAACATTAGGATCTACCAAATTGACACTGGAAATGACCGCTACTGAAGCTCCTTTGCGGGGTCAGTTGGCTCCCTCCTTATCCATTGTCAACTTTCGCCTCAAGGTCGCCTCCTTCCTTCATCACAACGTCATTGTCAACTTCTCTCTCTCTCTTTTTTCCAAATAAATTTTGTCGGCCTCTACCTAGAAAATTGATTTTATAAGAAATAATCATGCAAAGCAGGAATAGTCTACCGCGTCAAAATGAAAGACCGCCGACCCGTTATCTGGGCAGTGTCAATCGTCATTTTCGTGCTTGCAACCATTTCTGTAGCGCTTTATGCGACCTCCGCGCTCTTCGTGACTAGAAAATTCAAGCTGGCCGACTATTTGATGGTTCTCGCATGGGTGGGTTACGATCCGGCTTGAATAAATGAGGAATATCTGTTCACTGTGTCTGTTTGATAGGTTCTTGATTGCGGCTTGATGGCTTCAATCTTCTTCGCACTGGCAAATGGCTTTGGGCTCCATGAAGATGATATTAACCCAGAACATACAATCCCCATTAACAAGTCCATGTATGCCTTCCACATTCTATATGTAAGTTTCGGGACTAAACGGATAAGGGAAGCAATGACATACTGAGTGTCTATCTACTCTATTGTCCAGGATCTGACCCCAATAAGCACCAAAAGCTCCATTCTGGTATTCTTCTTCTCACTCACAAAGGGAAAGAAAGTATTGTTCCGAGCAAATTACGCTCTTCTTTTCATCGTGATTGCGGTAGGCTTGGCTTTGACGATAACCCAGGTCTTTCAGTGCCGTCCTGTATCTGCAGTTTTCGAGTTGGAAAAACAATCCAAGGAAACTTGCACGAATATTTTTATCACAGCTATATCGACGGCACCTTACAACATAGCTACCGATATAGCGCTTCTTGTTATTCCGATTCCTCTTTTGACTCGAATCGGTCTGCCATACAGACAGAGATTGATCCTGGTGGCTGTCTTTGGGACTGGTTATTTGGTGATAGTGGCAGATATCGTCCGGATTGTGTTTCTTCAAAATAAGGCCAAGGCACAACTGAAAGAGCTCCATTCGTATTACACTGCAGATATCTCGAATTACAACGAAACCTGTCAGTTGGTCCTCCCAACCCCCGGTCATCTTAACGCTAAGTGAGGTCTAATCATGAAACAGGGTATAGCGCATATTCGATTATGTGGTCTGTTGTCGAAGTAAATGCAACAATTATCTGCGCCTGTGCCCCAAGCCTGAAGCCTCTTGCAGCTCGATTCATGCCGTTTATTATGTTCAAACCTCGTGAATACGCTGACAAATCGCCTAAACCGGGAGGAGGAGAAAGAAAAGGGCGTGAAGAGACCCCTAGTGAGATGATGGAAATCCTAACCAGGAAAGAAGAGCTCGAGCTGGAGGGTCAAAGCACAACAGGTAATCTGGAAAGCTATCCAGGCAATATAAGATTGCTCAATCTCTTGAATCTAAGGCCACGAAACATGCTCGTACTGAATTCCAAGCGGTTATTTCCTCCCAACTGCCTGGTTACTACGCTCTTCTTTGCTTGGGGTACAGCATTTGGATTTGTTAATATCCTTGGTGCGCGATTTGGGCAGGCACGTTTTGGCCCATGGGAATCAATTGCCTTCCAGAGCGCATATTTCCTAGGCTATGTTCCTATTCCACTTCTAGTAGGCCGTCGCATATTGAAAAGATTAGGCTTTACCGCCGCATTCATTTCGGGTCTTTATATCTATGCTCTGGGCACTCTGATCTTTTGGCCGGCTGCCGTGTTGGTATCATTTCCATTGTCGTTTATATCAAACCTGATTATTGGTTCTGGCCTTGGTATATTGGAGCTTACCGCCAATCTGTTCATATCGATATGTGGCCCCCTGGAGTATGCTGAGTCTCGGCTGCTCACTGCACAAGGGTTTCAAGGCATTGGAAGTCTGATCTCCCGATTAGCAGCCGGCAAGCTTTTGCTGCCACATGTAAACCAGATTGACGAAGTGATCAGCGTGCAGTGGGTGTTCCTCACGATTGCCCTTTTAGACGTGCTGCTTGCTGTTTGCTTCTATTACCTGCCAGTGCCCGAGGCTCCAGACAAGGATCTCGACAGCCTAGCTCAGCAGCGTCCAGCCAACAATGTCAGAGTGCTCGGATTCCCCGTGATTTATGTGACGATTGTGTTGGGTGTGTCGTCGCAGTTCCTCCAAGAGATGGCCGAACAACTACGTATCAGCAGTTCCTCCGATTTTCTGAAAGAGATTATGCCAAAGTGAGTAAATGATAAAACTGTCACTTGAGGACTTTCAAAAACTAATCCCCCCCCCCCCTCTCTTTTTCCTTCCAATGCTAAAGCTCCAAACTCTCCAACGAGGTTGATTTCGATTCCGTTGGTTCGGCAGTGTGGACTTGGGCGCGCTTTTTTGCAGCCTACATTCAATGGAAGGGATTCAAGCCCCGATGGACACTTCTTATCTGTTTTGTTCTCGGTATCATTTTTAGCATAATCTGCCTGACAACAACTGGTGCAGCATCAATTACCGCGGCTATTCTGTTATGGGGCGCATTTGCTCCAATCTTCCCTATTATCTTTGCAATTTCAATGCGTGGAATGGGGGTCCATACCAAAACTGCATCTTCCTTTGTGGCCTCTTCTCTTCTAGGTGGATTCTTCGCCTACTTTGCTCGATACGGCGTTACGTTGTCCCTTGGCGAACCGAATTCGTATATTCTTGTTATCGTGCTCCTGGCTGTTGGAATGGTTTTTCCTTTGTATCTGAACCTGGTGCCAGCTGCAAGGAGCCAGGTTGATCCGATCAAGGACGAATATCTGGTAGAGGAGTAGCCTACGGCTTGTGTGTGACTTTGCGCGAGTTAAATTCATAAGTCTAACTTGACTGTAAACGGTTTAAAATACAGTAAGCAAGGACACGACCCATACCCAAGTCCCAGAAAAAAAAGCCCCGAACGAGAATTACAAAGAAGCATGCCTATGGAAAAATGGGCCTATGAGCTCAGAGGAGACATGCATGTATTTAACAATATCAGCAACAGCTCCCAGGCATCCAGATGGTGTTTGTTTCAGAAAAGATATCCGCTTAATACAATAAAAAAGTAATGGGAAAAAAATACTCTGATATGTTCATTTCCTCACGGTTGCCTGTTTATGCAAAAAGAGGAAATCAAAATCAACGCCTGTTGCTGCCTGCAGTTTTGCTCCATAGACCGGTCACGACCTCCTTGACTTTGCGTTCTTGCTCACGGATCTGCTCGGTGGTTTGGCCGGCGGCGTTGCCACGACTGTCGATTACCATTGCATCGCCATCCGCATGCTGAGCGGGGTTCTTGCCTTCGTCGTATACGTCGTTGCCATCCACTCGTTCCGGTCGAGGGTTGACGCTGGTCACTCCGTCCATCATCAGACTGCCTCCTTCACGGAGCTTGTTGATAGCGCGGACCGTGTCAATGGCTTTGTGAAGAGTGCGTCGAGCGTTGAAATTCTTCTTAACGGTGGGCAGGAGATCCTCGCCTTGTTTCAACGACGGGTCGTTGTTAATCCATGCGTGCTGAAGAGCTTCGTGAGCAGTGATTCGCGCCTTGGGGTCGATTGTTAGGCAGCGGTTGATAAACTGGCGAGCAATGGGGGAAACGTTTCGCCAGTGCTCAAGGGGTGTGAAGGAATAGTCTGCAACGAGGATGGCCTGCATCTCCTCGAGATTGGATTCGCGGTCAAACGGCGTGTACCCGCAAAGAAGGAAATAAGTAATGACTCCAATGGCCCATATATCTCTGTTCCAGCATCAGCACATCCGATCAAGTTGTTTAGTCATCAACAACCGGCTTACACGGGCTTGCCATGCCCCGTCTTCTTGAAAATCTCAGGTGCCATATAACCCGGAGTCCCACATGTCGTCGTAAGAACATGAAATTGCTCTTCGTCCATGATCCTGGACAGTCCAAAATCCGCAATCAAGAGATCTGCGTTATCCTCGGGTGTGCGAAATAACAAGTTCTCTGGTTTAAGATCACGATGCACAATCCCATGGTCGTGCAAGTATGCAACAGCCGAGAGAGTCGCCCGGATAAGATCTGCTGCGTCCGCCTCGTAATAGCTTCCTTTGCGGCAGATTCGGTCGAACAGCTCTCCTCCAAGAGCCAACTCGGTGACAAGATATACTGTAATGAGTGAAAACTCCAGCCGTTAGTTGGTGAAAACTTGTCTCGCGTGGTATCCACAAAAAAAAAATCATCTCAACGCACAATTATTCATGGTCTCGAAGTAATCGACCAAAGTAAGGATATTCTGGTGTCCCATTGAGACACGTTTAAGCACGGCGATCTCATTTCGAACCTTTTTTTCCCCCAACGAATTCCCCATGTTAGCCGGTTCGCTCGCACAAAATCGTACAGTGAAATGCCAGTGGAAGGATTACCATATGCTCTCGGCCAGTCATTAGCCGCTTATTGATCACTTTGGCAGCAAAATACCGCCCAGTATCGATGTGCACGCATTCTTTGACGACCGAGTAGGAGCCTGCTCCCAAGGTCTTCCCAGTCTTGTACCGGCAAGGCTGAATTTGAGGTCGCTGGCCCTGGGACGCCATGCGGTCAGGTGATATCTTTTTTTCTTTTTTTAAGTTGAATATGGATTCGCGTGTGTTTCTTCAATGCGCCGGTTTGATATGCTGTTGGAGTTGTGTGTAGAGAGAGGGATGGTCGGAATCTGTCACGAGAAGGTGTGGGGGGAGGGGGAAACGGCCTAAGGGAGCGTCGTGGGGTTCAACGGCCGGTTGACCGTGCAAGGCTAACTCGGTCAGCGATTTATTAATCTTCTGTTATGTATATATATTTTTTCATGAAACACGGCACTACTATTACTCCAGGCAGACAGTCCATTCGATCCCAATTACTTTTCTCTGGATAATTTGACACGTCATATGCGTCGACTGCATGTGCTGACCGATGCGGGGGTTTCAGTGTTTCACACGTTTCATCGCGCTTAGATAGTGCTTGATAATTATCGAGCATCTAAAATCAAAGGACAAAAAAAAAAAAAAAAAGGGACTGGCTGTAAGTGGAGCAGGCACTGCTATACCTGTATGAAATGTCATTTTAGATCATTATCTAGGGGCCGTGTATAAATGGGATATTATTTGTGCCATGTGCATGTCCGGTGGTGGTATGTGGTATATACATAAATCTCACTTGTAGCCTCTCGCTCATCCAAAAAACGCCCATCTGTGCATCCCAATCCCAAGCCCAAACCTCCGCTGGAAAAAAGAAAAAGAGGAATAAAAAAAGAAACAAAATACGATAGAGGGATTGTTTTGGCCATAGTTAATTGAAGAATGCCATCATATCTGCTTCAGGACATCCTCCGCCACTCCCTCTAGCAGCTTGAGATCATGAAACTTGGCCACGCTAGACATGACGTGTAGATTCTTGATCATCTCATCTCGTTTCAGTGTAGCCGTCCACTCACCACTGCAGGAACAATGCTCCATCAGCACGCTGACCTTGAGCTTGCTGCACTTGGAGCACTTCAGATCCTGGGCCTGCCAAGCGACCACCATGCCATGGATCTCGCCTATGAGTTTTTCTTCTTGCGCGAGTCGATCGTACTCGGTCTGGCAGAAGGGACATTTCCAAGTTTTAAGAGCTCCCTTCCCACCGTCAACACTGGCATCGGGGAGGATATCTTCATCTCGACACAAGTCCAGGTCACGGATCAAGCAGCATCCACTGCATGTCAGCTCGGCCAGTTTCAAGCTAGCACTAGGGTTCTCGAAACGTCCCTCTTTGCTGAATTCACGGACCTCGAATAATGCAAGGAGCTCACGGCGAAGTAGACGTGTCTCCAGGGTGGTGGTCTTGGAAAGACTAAGAATTTGCATCAACGACTTCACCAACTCCAATACTGGATTTCGATTTTCTTCGTTCGGGTCAGCGATGGCTCCTGGGAGAATAGGAAAGATATAGTCGGATGCAAGTTCGGGATGAAGGAGTTCATCACGCTGCCGTCGAATGAGCCCTGCAATTTGCTTTTTCAATGGCTTCGAAAACTTGTCCGTAAGAATTGTCGTTGCATCGTCGTCTGCTGCCTTTATTGGCTTAGGTATCTGCGTGAGTCGAGGCGTAGAAGAATCTTCCACCTCGTCCCCTCGTTTGAGCCCATGCATTAGTTCAATGTATTCAACGACCCAGTCGTGAAAGACACCCTGCATGGTCGTAGGCAGAAAGCGGCTCATTTGCCAGTGCATGATCGTTTCTAGCTGCTGGGCTTCTGCCGCCACGACTTCTAGACATCCTTTGCCGCCGTAGTTGAATTCGTCGTACCAAACCAGAAAATCCCAGTATTCTTTGAGTTCAAGGTCTATAAAGTGAAACACTGGGTTTGCTCGAATAGACTTGAGGATATATTGGCTGTAAGCAAATGCGTTTCCAACTTCCGTCTTCGTGGTCTGGAGTAGTAGTCGCGTCGGGCTAGCGAAGATTACATTCGAGCCAACGCGGCGGAAATCTCCCATCAATTGTTGAAAGGATTTCTTCGACATTACTCGGACATAGTGATGCAATGACCGATCGTAGAGCCGTGAGCTGGGACTTTCCACCCAGCGAATTAGATGCTGAACCATGATATCAGCCATGGTATTGCCTCCACAAGCCTCTGTCCACCACTGCTTGACCATTTCGCGTAAAACAAAGACACCAGCCGAAGCAAAAGCTTTCTCAGAGTAGAGTACCCCAGTGCCATCACCAGAATCATTTCCAGATGCAAGAAAACTATCGCTGCCCTCGAGTTCGTTGATGATAGATGAAGTAAGAATTGTGTTTATCGCGAGGTTCCGTACTTCGAGTTCAATTGAGACCGTCGCATATGTTCCTGGCATATTGATTGATGGCATCTCAACTGTTTCGAGGGCACCCAAGATATCGTCCTTCTCGTACCCGGCATGATCCGGTCGCGGTCCGGCTGACCACCAGAGAACCACATTGTTCTGTTGAAGCCGCCTAGCGTAGGCGATATCAATCAAGTATCGAGGGTCGTCGCTCTCAAGGTTGCAAATGGGAACATCCCCATAACGTGCGAGGCTGATAATATGCTGAACCCATGAGCCCAAGTAGAGATAGTGAGTTACTAAACGCTTTGCAATGAAAGATTGCCATCCTAGCGGCGGCATGTCCATATCAGACATTTCAGGTTTGACCGCTAAAATAGGATATTCTTTCAAGATTGGGATTTCGTGACTCAGTTTTCGCCTTTGCTGGGATTGGATCACGAATACAACTGGCTTGTTTTCATCTTTGCGCAGCTTCTTTACCAAATCACTGACTTCCAGCATAGCCTTTCGCTGAGTAGTAACTTGGACGGTCCTGAAGTGTATCTTTTCCTGGTAATCAAAAGCGGTTGTCGAGACTTCGCCTTCTGTCTCGAGTTTGCGAGCAAGAAGTTCAGAATAAATTTTGTCAACGTTTGGAAGACCTTGCATGTCACGATTTCGGTTGAGAATGACGACGTTGGCCTCATTACTGGACGTTGAGAAAAGGGCGAACACCTGACGGTCACCTGACGTAACGTGGTATAAGTAATAATATGACAGGATTGAATCGTCTAAGTAAGGCTTCTCAGTAGAAGTGTGTAGCAGAGATGATAAATCAAAGCCATGGTCTAATCCTTCACCGAGAACACCGCGCTGGTTTTCATCAAAGGTGCAAGTGCTGCCCAACTTCATCACAGCACGAGCAGCGAGAGGAACATTTCGTTCATAGACACCTTCCACGCTTGGGTGATTTAGCAATGAATTGATTTTGTCAGATTCAGTCAAGTAAGTGTCCTCCGGTAAACTAAGCTTGAAAAGGTGAACTGAAGGGTGACCGTTTGGCAAGGTGTAGTTAACCTTTTCAACTTCACAATCCGGCAGCTCAACATCTGGTAAAGAGTCGCCTTTGAAGTTAACGAAGAGTTGGCGTCGAACTTTCACAGTGAGAGCGTGAACTTTGCGGTCAATTAGTACAAACGCTCGCACTTCCCCGGGCATATCCGTCTCTCTGAGTTGTAAGACCTCCCATTTACTGATGAACAGTAGCTCTGCCTGGTTTCGGAAAAATTGGCTTAGCGAGTCAGCTGCATAGGTCGATCTTTCTCCAAAAAGCTGTCTTCGTCTTATTCGTGCCTGCTTTTGTATCTTCCATTTTTGTTTTTGATACTTGATGAAACCTTCGTAATCCTCAGATATCGATGGCATCTTTGCCGGCAAAGCGGCATACGGATCAAGAGCCGTTGTCGAGGGCCCTTCTGGAAGTTTCCTTTTCTGTACCATTTTGCTAGACGGTGACAACTTTTTGTTCTGAGTAGATTGCGTGGCGTCCTCGATATCAGTGGAGTGAGGAACACGGTGATCTAGGATGTTAGTAGACATCTCAGAAAGCGGGTTCTTCTGAAACATGTCTGTCATCTTCTTCTGTTTAAACTTGTCCTCTCTCGTTGCGATACGGCGTTGAAGCCAGTCAGGGTGCTGCACCCTAGGAACTGGGTTATCAAGCTTTTGCAAGGCGGCCGGGATAGTAATTAACTTTTGAATTACAGAGCCCAAACGCTCAAGATAGTAATCCCAGTCAATAACAGTTCGCGGGTCCATGTCGCCAGGGTCGTCCTTGAGCCACTTGCGCAAGAAGAAGCGTTTGACGCTTTCTTCCGCAGAAAAAATGGTCACAGGAATTGCTCGTTCCGTAACTGGGGCGTTTCTCGGCCTTGCTGAAATAATATAGCGACAGTTGAGACCTTTGTCTTTGATCATTTGCTCTCCAAGGAATTCAGCTAATCGTTTAGCTGTTGTGATGGATGTAGATTTTTGCGACCCATATTCCTCTACAGTCTTTGACATGCTTCTGTTCTCGCAAATCAAGTCAATGAGCTCCTCGTCGGCCAATGTAGCACCGTGCTCGTATAAAACGTCGAGCCACCGGTTGGCCACCCGAGCAGTAGATCCATATGTTTCTGAGAGGTCTTTTCCATCTAAGAAGAATTTGAAAATCTGAGTTTGGAAAATCTTAATGAGCTTCAGTTCACCGCGGCGCTTGACCTCAAAGCCCTTTAACTCGGCAAGAGAACCGTCGTCATTGAAGACTGCGTAACGTTTTTTCAGATTCTTATCCTCTTCTTTCGATGCCGGTAGAATCATTGCTTTGTATGGACCGTCCACTTCAAAGAAAATCGAGTTGTCACTTGACGTTTCGTACTTGAATGTGGCAGGGTCAATCAGCGTCTGGTATTGGTGGTTCGTGAAACGGCCGTGAACGAGATGATTAAGCATGACACAGGGATATGACATGGTCAATTTTTTGCCGTTTTTCAAAGTAAACGCAAAGTTCTCTGGGAAGGCAGCTGGAAGCATACACCAGATACCGTCAGTATCAAGCTCCAGTGGACGGCCGATGCGTTCCACAAGCTCCCTTGCCATTTGAATGATATGAGCACCCGTTAAACATGTCACTCCAGCCATTTCCATAGAGTACCATCTCGATCCTTTACGCATGACATAGCCATAGAAACTGTTCAGAATGACTTTATGTGCAAGTTGAAGAGAGTCAAATAGGACAATCATCTTCTTGGCCTCATCAACCTCAGCAGCTGGAGCACCAGAAGCTTTCAGAGATTCTGTTTTGCCCTTCCACACTTTTTGCTTTCCCTTGAAATCATATCGCCGGTCACGAAAGTCCCGAACGGTATCGACATAGAATGGATTCTCCCGTTGACAAATGATGGCTTCTCTTTCTATCGTCTTGCTGTCATGAATTTTGTGATAGATTTTCTTGCTGTATTCTTGGAGACGCTTTTTTATGATACCAGCTTGTTCGTCTATGCTGAGTTCTGTGAACGGACGCATCGGGGAGTTCTTATATTTGCCGGGAAATCTCTCGTTCTCAACAGCACGCCGGATCATATTATACTCGTCACGTTTGGCAGGGAGAAACTCGCCACGCCACGCCCAAGGCAGACGTCGATCACAGGTCTTACCTGGTCGATTGAAATCGCACGCGGCACAATCTGACTCTTGTTTCATAGAATCAGGTTGCAGTCGATTCGTTGTCATAATGTTTGGATACATTGAAGCAACGTCAAGATGGTAAATTAGCGGTCTTTCCATGCGATTTGGCGTGTCCTTCAAGTTCGTGAGGCGCTCGACAATCTGAGCTTTAACCTCCTCATAATTTGAAACATCATCCAAGGATTTCTTTTCTTCCACCACGATACTGAATTTCAAAGCAGCATCTAGGTCATTGAGTAGCTCATCAATAGCGGCACCATCGACAGCGAAATTGACGGGTATGTCGCTACGAAACACGCCGGCTTCTATACTCTCGACATGGCCACCAACATATGTCTCGGAGTCAAGAAGGTGGCCTTCGTAGAAGGCTTCTGTCGGGTCCTTGTGTTTGTTGGGGAGAATGATCTTGCCCTTGTATGCTTGCACCATCAAGAGCATTTCACATAGCGTCCCAGTACCTTTTCGAAGGACGTCGTCTGGATTCAGCGGAATGATAGTGCAGAGAGAGAAGATAAAGGGATGGATATATTTCATATAGAGATAATACGTCGCAACGGCATCAGAGACCGAATACTCTGCCAAGGTTTGTGGGCGTTCACTGGCATACCTGGTCATGAGCTCCGGGTCTAATTCGTCTGGGTCATACCCCAGTTTTGCAACCGTGACAGCCTTCAGGCCTCTGCTACCTTGAGGAAGGTAACTGTCTCGATTAACCCAGGCGAAACAATCCATGTGAACACAGTGGTCGCTTTGATAGATGTCTTCACTGTTTTTCTTGAAACCGATTTCAGTGTACATATCGATACCAAGAACGCTGGCACGCGCTTCAACGAAAGGCCAATCGAAAAAGTCACCGTTGTATGTTGCTATAACTGTTGGTTTCGCCTCCTTGACATGACTGAAGAAGCGCTCCAGGACATGCCGTTCGTCGGGTTCGTTGAAAATCAGAAAAGGTCCATTATACTCTGGCTTTGGCGTGTATTCAAAATCGTTGATATCCTCAGACACTATCTCTCGATTGGTGATAAGAAACCCATTACCGTCGATCATATAAGAAATCATCATAATTTGATCAATAACGGCATCCGGAAATTTCAAAGGAAGCTTCGTTGTTTCAATATCGAATGCGAGCACGACAGGGTCGGCACGTTGAAGTCGCTCTTCGATACATGTCATTTTGGTTACTCCATGTTTCATTTCTACATTGTACCATTTACCGATTCGAATATCTGTTTTGTATTAGCGAAGAAAACTTTAGTTTCCTAGCTGAAGAAACCGCACCTTTGTCGATTGCCACTCTGACATGATAGGGCACATCATATTCTCTAATATCAATAATAAAATCGCTCGCGTTCAAAGTGTTATTAGGTCGTACATCGTCGTTAAGTTCGTCATCGAAGAGATCGAAGCCAGCAGATGTTCTAAGAATACGGGTTAGTTTATGGCAGCCAAATGCAAAGCAACAGAACCTACCTGGCCATCTCAGCATACGTATCCATTGTGGTCACGTTTTTCTTGTTCTTCTCCGCAATCGGCATGAGTAATTTTCGGGCCTCGAGTAAATTGCCAACATTTGCAAAACCGAGTTGAAGAAACGTTCTGCGATTCCCCAGTAAATGATTTGGCATCCCAAGATCTTCCTTAACAACCCGGTGCACAGTCTTCACAACGCCATCCAACACCCTCCGGCACCATTCCTCGACTTCTGCTTCTCGGCCTCCCTTGACAGCAATGAGAAAATAAGGGTCGTATTCGACTGTAGCTTTGAAACTGCCGCCATCGTCTTCCAAAAAGTAAAAATCGACGCCGGCGCGACCTCCCGCGATATTGGAATCTTCGACCGATGTGCTATGCATGTTGATAAGCCAGCCAGCTCTCTTCTGGCTGGCTTCATAGCGAGAGAAGCCCATCGTCTCATCGATGGCGTTCGCTCGTCGAACCGCTTCAAACTTTTCATCTTGGGAGGTCGCTTCTGTGGACCTAAGTGACGTGAATTCTACTGTCTTTGCTCGCGTCGGATTGAAAGACGCCGCGCTCGATCGATATTTGTTGCCATACTTGCTGGGTTTGCGCGAAGGCATGGTGCTGCAGCCCACACCGAAGAGTATGTATGTTTGGTGAGAGAAAATGATGGCACTTAAAACATGCGGACGAGGTTCTTTATTCTGAAATTCCAGAAGTAGATAATGGGCGCCTAGCAATGCACCATCTGCACTGTCAAGAGAGCGGAAATCACTCAGCCGATTGAATCAATGCAGAGCGCAATTTGCATGCCGAGTATAGAATCGATGTAGGACGCGTTCGCGTTTTCCACTAAACGCGTTGACGTACGGCACCTTGTGCTAAACCGCTTTCGCACAGGCTCAATGTTTGCTCGGGAATTCGAAGCGGAAAATTCCAGATCCGAAGAGAGCTTGGACTGCATGACGTGGGGAGACAAAGCCATTGGTATTACTGTTCTATCAGCATCAACGCTCAATTGGTCCATACCTATTCTATTTCTTTTTCTATACTTGTCGCCCGACAGATCATTGGCAAGTGAGCAAGAAGCCCTCGGGTCCCAGCGGACATCATGGCAGAAGACACCCGGGACGGAGACTCGACGTCGTCTTCACGTTCGAACAATAATAAACCGAAGCATGATTTCCCCAAATCCCAAGTCGGCAAGCTGTGGGATGCATTTGGGAATCCCGAGGAACCGATCAACGTCCTGCCTGGCGCGACATTTGATCCCAGCCGGCAAAAACCTAAAGATTTGACGATATCCGAATCGCTCAGCTCGATCACTATGAAGGACATCTCTACTTTCCACAAAAAGCCTTGTGCGCGAGATTCGCTGATGATAGGCATGGGTGCTGGGTTTGGTATTGGTGGCATTCGGGGTATAGTTGGAGGTAAAGTTCTTGTGCACCTTTTGTCTCTGGCCGGATCTATGAAGCTTACTTTATTACCGTTTTTCTTTGCAGGACTAAGAGCTATCTGGCCTGCCTGTAACTGGGCAGTCGGAACGTTTGCGATCGCCTCCCTAGTTTCCTTTGAGCTCTGCCAACGACAACGAGTGAACGAGATGCAAGGAATGGCAGAAGCCGTGAAACTCATGCACGACCTCAAAGTCAAGAAAGAAAAGGAGTCTGAACAATTAAAGGCAGCCCGTGAAGCTGAGCAGGAGGCAGAGCGCAAACGGAAAAGTTGGACGAATCCCTCCAACTATAAGTTTTGGTGAAAGTCATATTCGGCATCACACGGAGTTCAGGTGTCCACGCCTTGGGTGATTTTTCTTTCTGTAATTAATGTCATTGATGATGATAAAGCATCTTGTAAAATAGCTAGTTATTTCCTCCAAGCATGCTCAAATCTGTACAAAAATGTGTTTCAAATATTGACGCCATATGTCACGGGAAAGAAAAAATTAAAATAACGCCACAGATGCATTGTATAACAATTCCTCCCAATAAGAGACCTGCTTTCACCCAAGATCGAATTTCACTTTCTTCTGTACTATTCCAGCGGCTTCATGCCGTGTGTTGTCCTGGATCATGCCTTCACGACGCTCCCGGCGTTTCTCTCTTGCTTCTCTTGCCTCTCGATGCTTCCACTCTGCGACTTGCTTTTGTCTTTGGCGAGAACGAGCCCACGCCATTGCAGGGGTAGGCCGAAAGCCAACACCGTTTATACCGTAGCCATCATCGTTTGGATCGGTAGGGTTGTGGCCTGTGATCTCGCAATCACTCCATGTGAGTGGGTTGAGAGAATCACTTTCAGCAGGCGGAGGGGATTTTCTCCGCGCCTTTGTTGATGCAGGTACAGGCTTCGCCCTTTTGCGACGCGGCTTTGCTTCCGGCTGTTCCATCGACTGGAGTGGTTGGTTGCTAGGCTTCTGCTCGTCTGTTTCTTGTGTGCTGTTGCTGTTATCGCAAGTCGTCCTGCCTTGGTGATCACAGTCTGACGTGTACGGCCATTGCGGTGGTTCAAACTCTGCAGCTAAAGGATGTGTTTCATCACCAGTAGGCCCTTGGACTTGCACTGCTGTGTTGGCGCGACCAATCTCCGGTTTGAGACTTGATTCTCGAATTGCGAGCTCCTTGAGGCGACCGGCAACGGCGGTGCGGGGACTGTACTGCCCTATATCCTCGGCCTCGATCAAACGGGCCTCTTGCAGGCTCGCGACTGACAAGGAAGAAGTTGGAGATAAAGGAGGACTGCTTGTTTCTGTCTCCAGCGAGGCATCTCTCTTGCGCTTTGGGGAACAATGTAGCGATGTCCCCATCGTCATCATATCTGCTGCTGCAGTGGGGAATGAACTATGGAAACAAGGTCCCGAGCCCTAGCGAAGCATGACACCTCGACAAAAGCCTTTTGGAAGAAAGATAAGTTATTGGCATGCACCGGAAAAAATGCGCCAGGTAGAGCGCATGGCTTTCAATTTACGGATGTCAGGGTCTTTTGCCTCGAGGTAATAAACACAACTGGTGTGAAGTTGAACGTTATCGCTTACTGATGGCTGAATGCGGCACCGGACTACTATTAGTTCCATCGGCTCTAAATGTCGCCTCCAGTACCGGCCCAGCAAAGAATATGTTGAAACTTGTTTCAAGATTTATGTTAAAAAAAAGAATATACAATTGTATTTCTACAATAAAATGAACAACCCAAAGCACATAGAACTATTTTAAGCACATCTGAGCACGAAATAACAAAGCAAGAAGCGCCAAATTTCCAAAAGTAACGCCATCCACACATGACAATCTCCTTTCCATCAGGATAGATCGAGTTAAGCCTTGGACTTCTTCTTCGACGAGTCCACTTCGCTATCACGCTTCCTCTTCTTCTTCTCCTTCTTGTCCTCCTTGTCCTTGGACTCTTTTTTCTCCTTCTTCTCCTTCTTTTCTTTCTTCTCCTTCTTCTCCTTCTTTTTCTCCTTCTCAGCAGCCTTCTCTTCGTCCTCCATTTCGACGTCACTCTCTTCACCGGCATCGACGTCCATGTCGGCCAGGATAGAGTCCATTGCAGATTTCTGTATTATCAAGTTAGTCACGTACAAAAGAATAGAAAAAAGAGGCAAACGTACCATCGCAATTTCATTCTTAGTGGGTGGGGCGCCGGATGCGTAGAACTCCAAACGCTCCTCAACTTGCTTCTTGAGAGCTTCTCCAAACTTTGTCGACGGAGCCTCAGAGAAGTTGTCAATTCTGGAGGCAATAGAGCACTTGTTGGCAAGGAATCGAGAGATTCTGCCCTTGTTCTTCGGTCCAGCTCTTCCAATGAAAGACGAGTGGTAAAGCAATCCGTATTTGGGGGTATTTCCCTTCGTCTTCAGTGCCCTGAACAGCGCTTTTTCGGCACCGAGAATCTGAACAGTAGAGGCAGGGTACTTGGAGAGATTGGTCAAGCTTCCGGCGTGGGAAATAAGACGAGCGCCAACAATTTCGCCAATCAGAGCGGCCAAGTTAGGAGCCACGACGCTCATCTTAGACACCAAGTACGAGTGCAGGGACTTGCGGTAGTTGGACAAGCTGACAACGCGCTGGGCAAAAGAAATAACATTCTCCATATCACTTTCCGAGATTTCTTGACCCATACTGTGCTTGGCAGCTTCGATGATACTCCGAGCAACGCCCTCATCATCTTCCACGAGGGCAGCAAGATCATGCAAACGTTCCTCCGTCAGCGACTTCTTGTCTTGGACAAAAAGTGCCACCTGCGCATAGCGATGGTTGTCCGAGACGATCTTGATAAGCTCGGGGAAGTGCCACGAGTACCATTCTCGCACTCTCATGGAAAACGTGTTGATAGCCTTGTCCAACTGATCGAGAATGGCAATCGCCTGGATGATATGGTTGTCATCACGCTGCACGGAGAATTTGACTTTGGCGCGAGAGTAGGCGTGACCCAGACCCAGTTGCGCGGTGTCCAGATCTCCTTCGCGGAGCTGTTTCAAAAGCTTTGTCGCATGTAGTCGGACTCCTCGGAGCATGTCTTGCACAACTTCGCTGGTGTCTCCAGTCTCGCATTCAACGGATGGGAAGGCAGCCTTGATACTCGTTGCAAGAACCTTGTCATAAACGCCCAGGCTAACCTTCTTCTTCTTGCCTGCCTTTGGGAGGTTGAGTTCGAGAAAAGAGATGAGAGTTTCGGATGCAACTCCCTCTGAGATATCATTGATTTCGCTGAGGGCCTGCTTGTTGTTCCTGTTTTTCACCGTTAGAATCAAAGGTGTGAAAGGATCACAACTAGCGCCAATGCACGTACTCGAATGGCAAGAAGCTGACGAGATCAACCATTTTTCCGAATTTCGAAAGATCCGCGACGCCCTCTTGGACCTCCTTCAGACGGTTTCCAACGGTGTCAGCCTGGTGAGCGACCTTGAACAGCGAGTAGCCCATTGGGGCTTCGAAGAGCAGATAGTCGGCCATGGCTGCTGGGGAACTAGACCACCGACAGAAAAATAAAAATAAAATAAAGCCCTGGACGAGCGAATCAGCCCGTACACACAATCACCGACTGAAGCAACGAGGCGACTGTGGAATTGGCGATGCTTCGTAGAACAGGAGCATTAATTAGAGACCTGGAAAGGCAAGAGCTCGATTTTTTTTTTCCTTCTCTCGACAGCCGCCGCGCTAGTGCGAATCTGCAATGTGGGCGGGAACTTTTTTGGCAAAATTAAGCTCACCGCGTTTGGGCGGGAAGCACCAGCCGACAGAGAGCGAGCGAGCATGACCAACGGCATAGTCTCTTTTCTCCCCTGATATCCTTTCCCCCTGCGACAAGTTCAGAAACGGCTGCCAATACTCGTCGCAGCAATGTCTGCAACCCAGCTACTCAATCCCAAGGCGGAGTCCCGAGTAAGAATTACATGATGCCCCTCCGCTAGCGCACACTGACAAAAGTTGTAGCGGAGAGGAGAAGCGCTCAAGGTGAACATCAGCGCTGGCGAAGGCCTGCAGGATGTGCTCAAGTCGAACCTTGGTCCCTCGGGGACAATCAAGATGTAAGGTCTCGCGGGAAAAAATTGAGGCATAGGTCAGGCTAACTCGAAGCCTTTTACTAGGCTTGTTGATGGCGCTGGAGGGGTACGTCGTTGCCGCAGAAAATACTGGATGGGACAGGCATTGATATTTCAATAGATTAAACTCACCAAAGATGGAAACGTGCTCTTGAAAGAGATGGTAAGCGTGGTCTTTCCGTTGCCCTCAGTTTATATGCTAACTAACTTGTCCAGCAAATTCAAAACCCTACTGCTGTAAGACGCATCCTACGCGAACCACGTTCGAGAGACTAATTCCCAACAGGTCATGATTGCACGAGCCGCTACCGCACAAGATGACATCACGGGCGATGGAACAACGTCGGTTGTGCTTATGGTGGGAGAGCTTCTCAAGCAGGCAGACAGGCACATCTCTGAGGGTCTTCACCCAAGAGTGCTGACAGACGGCTTTGAAATTGCCAAGAACGAGACCATCAACGTATGAGTCTTCCTTTAAAAATTGTAAGGCTATTAACTGACGAGTTATATTCCAGTTTCTGAACAGCTTCAAGCTGGAGCGAGAAATCGACCGAGAATTGTTGTTGTCCGTCGCTCGTACATCTCTCACTACGAAATTGAACAAAGCCCTTGCCGAAAGCCTCACTCCATCCATTGTCGATGCAGTTCTCGCCATTCACCGCCCTCCGGAGAAGCCTGATCTTCATATGATAGAGATTATGAAGATGCAACATCGAAATGCCTCCGACACTCAGTTGATTCGCGGTCTTGCTTTGGACCACGGAGCACGACACCCGGACATGCCTAAAAGAGTGGAAAATGCCTTCATCTTGACTTTGAACGTCAGTTTGGAGTATGAGAAATCCGAGATCAACTCTGGGTTCTATTACTCGAGTGCCGAACAAAGAGACAAGCTGGTAGAAAGTGAACGTCGGTTCATCGACGCCAAGCTTCAAAAAATTGTGGATTTGAAGAAGGAGGTTTGCGGCAATGATCCTAAGAAGGGATTCGTGGTCATCAACCAGAAAGGCATTGATCCTTTGAGTCTAGATGTTCTTGTCAAGAACGGCATTCTGGCACTTCGCCGTGCTAAGCGACGGAACATGGAGCGACTTCAGCTTGTGTGCGGTGGCACTGCTCAAAACAGTGTCGAAGACCTCACTCCTGACGCCCTTGGCTGGGCAGGTCTGGTCTACGAGCATCAACTTGGAGAAGAGAAATACACCTTTGTTGAGGAAGTCAAGGACCCTAAATCGGTGACTATCCTCATCAAAGGCCCAAACCAACACACCATTGCACAATTGACAGACGCCGTCCGAGACGGTCTGCGATCTGTTTACAACACAATTGTAGACAACTGTGTGGTGCCCGGCGCAGGCTCTTTCCAAGTTGCCGCCGCTACTCACTTGCTGTCAAATGATTTCTCCAAAACCGTCAAGGGTAAAACTAGGTTTGGTGTCGAAGCCTTTGCAGCTGCTCTAGCTGTGATCCCGAAGACTCTTGCCGCCAACTCTGGCCATGATATTCAGGACTCGCTTGCCAAGATACAAGATGAGGTGAACCAAGGCAACGTGGCTGGATTGGATCTTGCCACTGGTGAGCCCATGGACCCGATCCAGCAAGGTGTCTTTGACTCTTACCGTGTGCTGCGGAATTGCATTGCTTCAAGCACCGGTATCGCTTCCAACTTGCTACTATGTGACGAATTATTGAAGGCCAGGCAAATGGGCAGACAAGGTGGTCCTGCAGGAATGGAGGAATAATGTAGAGATGCCTCACAAGTTTGAAGTTACTTATTCAATGGACATTTGGCCGTTAGCAAAAAAAAAAAGCGCAGAAACCTAATTCATTTACAGTATGAAATTTCTAGATAGGAAGAGGAGAATTCTGTATATTTTAACCCCTTGGCATCAATTATAATGAATCAGAGCTCCGTAACACTTTCCATTCATTAACGTATTCTGTATGCCTGAGCTTAATGGGGTAGATTCTATACGCAATGTCGACCATGTTGGCTATCTATAAGTGTAATGTAACATTTCGGGTATCTCAAGAACTAATATTGCAAAGCATAAATAAAATACACAACCCAATACAGGGTTGGAAGAATAGGGTATCTCCGCCGCCATCACCTAAAAGCGCCATGAATGCAAAACCCTGCTGCCTATCGAAGGGACAAAAGTCGCCACTTCCACCCGCAAGATTGTTGGCAGTAGCCTAGTCACTACTGTCTTGTTGTGACTGCATGTATTCAGGAGCCCATTCGCCAATGAAGCCGTCTTCTCTTACGGGATCCCTGAGCGTGACATTGTGGATCTTGGCCCATTCGAGCACGTTGGATTTGCGAATGGTGACTGCCTCTTGGTTGTCGCCGCTGCTATCCCCGGTACTCGTCGTGCCCGGGGCCTTTTTCTGTCTCTTGGTGGCTGGCTGTGGCTCCACTACTCCCATTTCTTTCAATGTAGTGATCACGTCTTCGGCCAACATGCCTGTTGCCAAGCCGATTTCTCGTACTGTCATTCTCTCCCGAGGCAGTCTTTTCTTTGCTGCCTTGGCGACCATCTGCTTCTGCTGAACGAAATTGTCCGGGTCGCCTCCAGGGGGTCCTAATAGGAAATACCGTGCTATACGCTCTGCCCAGAACCTCATGTAACTCCGGTATCCCATCTCACTGAGGGGCCGCTCGGGACCACCAATCAGTCCTCCCTCCCATTCCCATGCACTCAATTTATAGCTGACTCCCATAAGAAGCTTTCCTAATTGCTTGTGTTGGTATGGTGGGAATATGAGGATGCAAGCCAGGTTATTTGGGTCCCAAGAAAGCTTTTCCTTGGAAAAATACCCGAGAACGTAGTAATTTTGGGGGTCTTTTGGGTCCACAAACGTAAGGACATAATACAGGAATGAGGTGACGTCGAAAAAGACAGACTTGTGGTCGAGAAACAGTTTTGCAAAGAGCGACAGATTCTGTGCAAACAGCTTCTGGTCTTCTCCGTCTATTTCCCACACCGCATATCCGCCATGTTCATATATTTTGGTGCCTGGAGGCGAGGCCTGGCAGCTGCATACACGCGTATGCTTCGAATAGGCTGAAGCGTCACACGTATAGCGGAAACACCACCGGCATACGTACAGTACATCGGTCTGTTTGTTCACGAGTTCCTCCGGGTAAATCGAGTGGTACCAGGTCTGAAACGATATATCCCCCAGGACGACGCGTTTGACGCCACGGTCGGCAGACTTTTTCGTGAGGGTTGAAGGCGTCGGTCGAGGCATTGCGCGTGGTAGGGATTTCGAGATCGTGGCGTACTGTTGTATCGCGTGAATCTCGCCCGCGTCGAGAGCGGCTTTCTGGGACGGAAATTGCAGCTGCCTAGCGGCTTGTCATTGCGTGGTATGCAACTCGAGTGTATGGTATCAGTTTAGAACGGAGTCCGGAGTAGAGCTCGGCATAAGGATCATTGGTCTGCAAGACGAATGGAGATAGTGAAATGGAAGCAATATTGAATACGCCGCCGTGGTGGAGATTTCGCGCGAGCCCATGACGGGCTCGATGCGGAATAGCGGCATGCCAGCGAGCGGGGAATCAGCAACTAGAAGCATCAAGGTCTTATCGGCACTCGTAAACTCGGCTGCCTGAACCGCTGGACGACCTTGCATTTATTGTTATTGATTTACACTCGTGAACCCGATCGTTGTCAGTCGGTGGTATTTGTTGACTGATTATTATTGCTGTTGTTATTTCCTCTTGCCGTTATACTTGATCATGCAGCCTTGCTCTTCGTGAGACGTATCGCTGTCGCCACCCGCAGCTATCAACTAGGCTCCCAAGCTACCATCATCCTCTTCTTCCATCATCAACAGTCTGCAGCCATCACTTGGTCTCTTCAAAATGTTGAAACCATTCCAGATCAGGGATCTGCACACTTACCCTGTCGAAGAGAACCTTTACGACTCTTCCACCGAGAGTGTCATTTCCGGCTCAAATGCTGACGACAAGCGGTACAAACGCCATGGAATCATCCATTTATCAGCCCCGGAATACGATGAAATAGCTTTGAGCCATCCAAGTGCTATGCTGACCTACCTGGATGATGATGATGGCGACATAATAACCGTGAGTATCCTTGTTCAAGCTAGCTTAATAGTGGTACCTAATCGAGTAAATAGGTTGGCTCATCCTTCGAACTTGATCAACGACTTGACGAACCAGTCGCACCTGTATCACCCTCCCAGGAAAATGAAATGCACCTGTTTGATATTCGCCGCTCCAGATCTGTAACTGAGCTATGGAAAGCCGTTGAACGAGGATCGACATCTCGATCTCAACTCGATGAAGGACATCGCAACTCGGTATCATCAATCACCACAGATAAACCTAGCCTCAGCCACGACAACCAATATGGAGTGGAACAGTATAATTCCTGTGGAAAATTGGTCAATGAGAATAACACGACCAGAAACCCAACGGTGGAGTCGCCAAATAACGAAGAACTACAGGCGCAGACGGAACCGGAACCTTTACTTTCAGCATTTGAGGCTGAAATGACCAGAATCCTCGAGGAGGGAAGCACAACGCAGCCAGAAAACGAGCAGGCCAATAGTTCTTCTTCCGCGCAAGCTCGCACAACCCAACCCGACTCCGTGCCGCCTGCGTGGCCGAATGACTTAGTGGCCAACATTTTACGAACTGTTGTTGGCAAGATGGGCACCCTACGATCTGAATTGAGATCAAAGGTGCCTGAGATTGAACGTCACTTGAGGAATGCACACGAAGCGATCCCTGATGATGTTGCTTCAAGCGCGCAAACAGCGTTTAATGCCATGCAATCGCAAGCTCAAAACTTAGCTCAAATTTTGCAAAACGCTTCTGATGCTTCAGGGCAAGCTGCAGAACGAGTTCGTGAGGCTGAGCTTCGTTCCGCCGAGCAGATCATCGAAGGCCTAGGAGATATGGTGCAAGGTTTTGAGGACTTTGGAAAGACTCTTTTTGCCGCTTTTGAAGCTGAATTCGGTCGGAAAAATGATAGCACTCAGGCAGAAGCTACTGGCAGTACTGGTAATACTGATTCCTCCCAAAGCGAGAGCATTCAGCAGCCAGTAGAGCCCTCCAATTTTACTCCTAGTGCCAACAATTCTCAGTTAGAGACGACGACAAATCAAGGGCCGAAGCAACATCTTCCAGCTACTACCGAGCCTGATATTGATTCCCTTTCGCGACCGCGATCTACTTATCCGACAATATCATGGCCGTCAAGCAAGCCGATTTCGAACGATCAAGCTGTTGGCCCCGAGTCCACCCCACAGAATAATATTTCAGGGCGTACTTTGTTCTCAAGCTGGCCTAACCGTCCGGCCTTTACTCCATTGCCTTTGCGCCCTGTTCCACCGCCATCAGTATCTGCAAACATTGCCGAGAACCAGCAATTGCAACCCACGCCTATTTCTTCCTCGGCAGCCCCTGTAGATAGCGGAAGCTTGTCTGCTACGAATTCTCTGTTCATTGGCAATGTCGGTTACCAAGTGACTGAAAAGGTTATTGAAGAGGTGTTTACCTCTAAAGGCTACTCTGCTCAAATTTACTTGCCCAAAGACTCTTTCACTGGGAAACACGTCGGATTCGGCTACGCTCGTTTCGAGTCAAGTCAATCTGCAAAGGCCGCTATGGAAAGTCTCCAGGGAATAGTCATCGACGGCCATTCGATCAACTTGGAATATAGTGACAATTCTCCCATCGATACACTACCGGCCCAATCCTCTAGGCCGGCAAGACATCCGTTTACGGGTGTCCCTGTCGGTCAGCAGCTCCGCCATCGTCAGTCATGGCACCCAAGTACTCATCGTCCTAGATTGTCGCGCACGGCGATGAGTTCAAGTCGTGATGACCTTCCGAAGATCTTTAGCGGCAACTCTCGGAGCAGCTCGCTTCGCGATAGCCGACGGGAACTCCACCAAACAAGAAATATTGTCGAGAGAAATGCAACCCTTGACCATCCTGAAGAAAGTCCGGAATTTGCTGCTCGGTACCCTTCGCTCCTTCCTACTCGAAGCACCGATGAGCTCGCAGAAGCTGCACCCAAGCGATCTATGACTTTCAGTCCCAACACGGAAATGGCGCGGTTCCCGCCAGTCTCTCAGCTTGATGCACACTTGCTAGCAAATCAGTATCGATCCGAACATCGTGAAGACAACATCGAAGGACAAGCTAGACCAAATTTTCTACCACTTCCACAAACACACGGGGTAGAGCCTGCAGACCAACATACTTTTCAGCAGCCCATGCAGCAGCCTCAACCTGAAGCTATCCAAGATACGGGTAGAGCACAATTCCTAGGACGTAAAAGCGTAGGAAGTCATTCATTTCGCCATCGCACCCATGGAGCCCCGTTGAGAGCACGACCTCGAAGCCTTCGCACCAGACGCACGGAGACTCTGCCAGGAAGCTTTCCAATGGGCGACGCTCCTGCTCCTGAGCCAGTGACCCATGATCACACGAATACAGAGGAAAATGATATGCAGGCTGCTATCAGGCACAGCATTATTGACAACTGCGTCGATACGTTGGCGAACCTTGGATACGAAGAAGGGCTCGACGGTGGGAAACACAGACTCAAGATTTACGCTGAAGCGGTTGATGGTAAAATCTCGGAGGCTATTGACATGATTGAAGAGGAGAGAAGAGCGTATGAGAGACAGGGCTCTTATTCTTGATTATTCTTCTACTACTACCCCCCTAATGATACCATATTTTTCGTTTTGTGTTCTTCCGTAGTATAGTGACGAGTATTAAGCTTGCTACACTCATTGACATGTTATAAGTTCTAAACCAATTACTTGTTAATGCTTATTTTCATTTGTAGACCAGCCACTGTAATAAGTCTATTCCTTATCTATAGTTTCATTTACGCATACTGCGAAAAGAAAAATATTCCATACCACTGGCTGATAACCAGTAAGCTATATCGATAGAAATTATCATCCTAGTATGGTCAACATCTTAACGAAAAGCAAATATGACAATTACAAATAACTTTCGCGAAAAATATTAATCTATCAAACTTTTATTCTGTCTCTTAGGCCCAACAATGTCATAAAGTGACCAACACCGCAACTGATCCAGAGTAACTCTGAACTTGAGTCCTGCGTTTCATAAAAATTATCATTTGAACCAATTTTGGCCCCCTTTTTTCTGACCCCTTGGTGGACCACTTGTCAAAGTGTATTTAATATTGTTGATAAATATAGCTTCCCAGCCTCCCGCAGAGCTAACACTATGATATCCCGCAGGCGCAAATGAATGCGCAACATTGGAACAAGAATCGTACATTGTACGAACTATTACAAAGCACCAAGGAAGAGGCGGCCGATTCTATGTTCCAACATCCAACATCCAACAGCCGATTATAAATAGTCGATTCTTTTTTGAATAACAAATTTGAATGAAACTCTAGAGAAAAAAAAAAAAAAAAAAAAAAAAAGGCTATTTCCGGCGTATATGTTGATAATAATAGTACATAACGAAGTGACTAAATGATTTGTCAATCACGCAACCACTAAGAAATCCGTGCAACCCTGCAGCCCATGTACGTACTATTATTCTACGACACAACTTTAACGCAGATCAAAATAATTATAATTATAATTATGTTAATTGTTAGTTTCGCTGGCAGGGACCTGAGGTTACGTACTATCGATTTCTCCTTTGCCGAGAAATCGGATGGACGTGGCTATTATTGGTTGGTGCGTACCGAAACCAGGAACAGCTGAAAAAGAGGCCGCCAATTCGTATTCTTGGGCATAATAATTGATTAGGTTGGGTTTCTTTTTTTATTTTATTTTTTTTTAATTTTTTGGGGGGGCTCGAATCCACATGTCCAGGTCTAGCTCAGAAGTTGCTGATGTTCCGTAATCCGTATCACGGAATCCTTACTCAGGCTCCGACATTGGGTAGTAGTGATCTCGGCATATTTCGCAAAACCCGGAAAACCCTGGAAAATAAGCATCTTTTTACAGTTTTCTGGCGCGGGAAGAACTGTGGGGTGGCTTTTCCTTTAGTGGAAATGTAGGTGGGTCCATGTATACACTGTATACGAGTCCGTAAAATCGGGCCTGCGTATTTCGCTTTTCTGGGGGCCATAACAGTAACAGTAACAGTAAAGGAAAAAAAAACCTATGTGTAAAAAAAAACCAACATTAAATGTAGATCCATGTCATTTCAGTGATTAGCATCGTTCCGTAGCTGATGACACTCCACTATACTAATGAATAACCTTACTCGCAATGAATGTCGCATCGGATTACTCCGTATGGATGATTGGTAATCGATACTCTCCGTGCAGAACTTGGCTTTCAAACATGATTGACTCAAGCCTGGTTGATATCTACGATGATCGTCTGGTGGGTCTGTCGCATGCATTTTCCGGATTAAGCTCAACGGCGAGTTATACGTATTTCGGAATGATGTACGAGATATATGCGTAAATGCCGTCGTTAAACATACAGGGATGTAATCATGTTATGTACGTACATACCCCCTAGTTAATCGGCACCAACGCTCAACCTAAGACTGCGTATTGATTGCCAAATTCAGACTTGCCATTCGACTACAACCAATTTGGCAATCAGTTGTACGTGCTTCCTATCATTATGTTTTACTGCGGCCGGCTCAACAGCCACTCGACCCCATTCACCACATCCTCGTTGTATTTCACCGACGCAGGCATTTCGGGCAGAAAAGTCCAAAACGCATGGGGTTGACCAACATAGACGGTGATCCGGGTCGGAATTCGGTGTCCTTCTCTCAGCTCTCGCTCGTAAATAATGCCCGTGTCTCGGACAGGATCAAGCCCCGCCACCTGAATAAAGTGAGGTGGGAGATCAGCATGCCCGTTCGGATTCAGCAGTACATTGTGCAAGGGGCTGTACATGTCGGCGTTGTAGGACCGCGCAAGCAGATCGACCCCCACGAGGTTTAGGATTGGAGCGTTTCGGTTTTGTTCAAACGAGAGAAGCTCGTCTTTCCATTTCTCGGGGATTGCCCCCCGCTGAATCAGGCCTGGTACCGTCATGTGAACACCGGTCAATCGCGGTGAAATGTTTTGGTCGCGCGCCAGATGAGAAACCACCCCGGCAAGAGTGCCGCCGGCAGACATGCCACTCAGGAGGAATCCTTGGGCGGGATCTGCCGTCAAAAGAGGGCCGTCGTAGTTTGCGACAACCCACTTGAAACTGTCCCATGCGTCGTGCGCAGCAGCCGGGAACTGATGCTCTGGTGCAAGACGGTAGTCGACGCTGACGCATGTTGCACTGAACCTCCGGCAGAATCTGGAGGCGTCGGCGTCAGCCATGGTGTAGTTGCCCAGGCAGAATCCGCCTGCATGGTAAATGACAATCAGAGGTCCTCGGTGCTGGCTATCTACAGAGGTCTTGAGTCTGTAGACTCTGATCCGCGTGGTTCCGTCGCGTGTCGGAATATCGTGGTCCTCTTGCAGGATTTTCGGGTCGTGGAATGGACTGACTGCGGAGCTCAGCGAGTCTTGTTTTTGGACTCCACTGACTCGGGCATTGGACGCTGCCAGTATCGCGCTTTCTGTCAATTCCAGAAGCGGCTTGTCTTTTGAATACTTTCTCTCTTGGTTAGTATGTTTTTGAACCAATTGTGTTGTTGTACACACCTTTACCCAGTCGGGATCAATCACCGACATGGCTGGATCACCGGGTTTCCACATTGTGATTGATCTCGGAATATGATTTTTAAATATCAAGTATTAGTCGATTTAAAAAGAACGAATACCTTATATATGGCCATCTATTCAATTTGACGTTCAACCCAGATCGTGGTATGGTTATTCGAGTCTTTCATCGAGAGGGGATGGTTGTACCCCGCAATCCTCCCGGCGTCACTATAGCCAAATAACTACAAAAAGGCACTGGTAGGTGAATTTCATCCTGTTTAATCTAAACATGAATCAAAGTCAGTTCGCAGGGAAATGCCCGGAAATGGACACAATATTGCAAGCTTAATGATTAATATTATGGTGAACTAAACCAAGGATGAATGTGACGAATACAATATTCTATCTCGCGAAGATAGTGGCCAATTTTGTTGTTGGCTGTGGCACTAGAAGATCGTTTACATTGAGCTTTTCTTGATACGCGTCCTTCTGAACACTCAAGTTGAAACAGGCTGGAAGAAAAATTCAAGTATTAGGTCGTGTTTCTTGGATCTTCATTCCCACGTTGTATAAATTATGAGTTCTGGGAGCATCATAACTTCATTGTTGGAGTTACCAGTGTCAGGGATCTCTACCTGTTCCAAAATAGGTTCAATTGTGACAAAGGTTATCGCAACTGGCTGTCTCGGACAGACAGATGTTGGCAACTTGGCGAACTACGGAGTATAGATGGGTCAGGCCATTAGTAAGAAATAGAACAACGCGCAGCTTCATACTATTTTCGGAAAACCAACGAAGATATAACTGATTTGTGAAACAGATACGCGGACATAGCGGCGTTAACATATTATGTATTATAATAATAAGGTTATCGTAAACCCGCGGAAGGAAGATACGCAGCTTAAAAAACCTAAACAAGTAAGTACGAGTCGTACATTATTCCAAATACGTCGTACTAACTACTGCAACTTCTTTGTTGGTTGGTTCTTAATTTAGCCCAGCCCGCCCCGGCCCCCGGCATTTGGCACATTAGGCATGAAGCCAAGAACCAAGCGTCGAACAGAATGCCTCGAAAGAACAACCAAGCAATGGGACTAGGGTGGACAAGCATACCTAAACTGGATCAATCTGCGACAAGGCCAAATATATATATACGCTCTGCACCAGTGGAGATATAATCGTATATGTACTCTGTACGGGGCACTGCGGACAGGATTCGTATATCTACATATTGGTATCTTAGTCTCCGTGTTTTACAAAGACAATAAGAAAAAAGTACGACGCACTATTCCTCAGCTCGTTTACTTTTCCTCTATAACCAAATCACACTATTCTTGGTAAGCAGGACGTAAAAAAACTTATTCATCGCGTCAGCAATTTTACGTTTAGCGCCAACCAACACAAGACAGGCATCACACAAAACTTACGAATTGCCTTATCTGGAGAAGCTAACTTGAAGCTGAGCCCGCGTGGAAAGAAACAAGAATGAAAATCAAGGTTAAATATAGGTTATTATTCCCTTTCAAGTTGCGCAGGGACAATCAATGATGAATAATTATTGGGACGTGCTACCTCCCAAAAAAAGGGGGGGCAACTATCACTTGATTGGTGCAACCGCCAACACTTGACATAAAATATTATACCACGTATTCGTATCCGCAAATGTTGTCATTGTTATGATCATTATGATTATTTATGGCGTTCGTTGGGTTTTGGAACAACAAAGGTTGCAGTGAGTGGTAATGTAAATTGGTTTTCATTAGGAAATTCTCGGCCCCCAGGTTCAGCTTCTAACTTACGTTCAACACGATAATAAAGAAAAGTTCCGCACAACGATTAACACTGCTCTTATAGAACATAAAAATAAAAATAAACAAGTCAGCATGGAGTACGGAGTACGGACTTCAAATCGCCGCTTCTCCGTGCCGAGTTTCCAACATTTGCTGTATTTTTCCATAGTGCATAATACAGTCAGACCTGGTTGTAAGCAGCTCGATTGTAAGCAGTAACCTATATAGATGTGGAATCATCATGTATTGAGCGTAATTGTGCGATCGTGAGGCCGTTATATATACAGAAAATCTCGACCGACTGAGCCGCTGACGCCGATTGGAGATATTGGTTGGAGTTGGTGTTTATATGGCCTCAGGAGCAAGCAAGCTGTGCCTTGCCAGGCTATTTATTTATTTGATTTCTGTGCGAATTGATATCCCTTTTCTATATGATTTCTATATAATTTCTCTATAAACTGGGCCTACCCCGTCACAAGCAAGACCCCGCTGTAAGCAACTTAACATGTGGTTTTATTTACATGCTTATAGCCAGGTCCGACTTGTACCAAGCATTGGCAACTAACTAGTCATAAAAGTTTAAACATTTGAAGCTGAAGCCCGAACCCACATGACCACTAGCACTAAAAAACATTGAAGATCTACACGTCGAACATGCCTAAAAAGAGAAAATAATAACAAGCTGAACAGCAACAGCAAGAAAAAGAAAAGAAGCAAAAAAAAAATACGGGCGGCTGATGACAGATTTCTACAGTTGAGTATGCACATCATGTATCTGTAAAAAATAATCAATGCATCGACATTTTGTCTCGGCCATAGGGAAATTTTGTGCCAATGCCAACGCTCGGCGATAATAATAAAATAATCATCTATTATTGAAGGCTACCCATGCGCTTCGTAGCGTAAATGCTGAATGTTGTTCAGCGCGGGCCAAGCTAGGGATGCACATGCAATGCATAGCTATCAGCAATAACATTCCCCGGTATTGTTTTTTTTTTTTTTTTTTTTTTTTTTT
>CVMT01000002.1:2375435-2391504 GCA_000985935.1 Talaromyces islandicus | reverse complement strand
TTTTTTTTTTTTTTTTTTTTTTTTTTTTGGTTGCACCGGTGGACATATGGCTAAACAGGCCTAGTACGTACTACGGTAATTAATTATGTTGGCACCTCCTTGCTCAGGCCCGCCTTCACGCAAGGCGTACTGCCGATACTTGCTCGATTTACGAGGAATCTGATTTGACTTGGTAGAAATCACAATTGGAATTAAGTCCTGCTCATAATACTAATGATATAGCAACCGGGTCTAACTAATCGCGTCGCCCGCACAGAAGAAAAAAAAAAGGTTCAAATAGCAACAAGGGAATCATGCCAGCCGCGTAAATGCATATCCGAAAACAAGTAAAAGCATCGTACAACACAAAACGTCAGAAAGCCGTCCAGTAATCCGGTATGCCCTGTATAAACCCAAACCCTAGTAAAATAATTGACGATAGCCACCCCATGCAATTGTCCGCCAAACGCCATTCCTGTGTACATAAAAGCCCATGAAGAAAATAAATGCGCAAACAAATCGCAGGGAAAAAAATAATTTAAGCCGTAAAGACTCGATCCAGTTGTCGCAAGGCGCGCATATCCTCGCCACCAAATCCGATTTTTTCACTGGGAATGTCCTTTGGACCCTCCGCGCGTAGGCTGCTGGGGCTTCCATTGGCCTTGGAGTAGGGTGAGCTACCGGGCCCGCTCATCAATGCGCCGATGCTCGGGACTGTCGTTGCTGAGCCAGGGGCTTCACGTCCGTTAGGAAGGGGTAGCTGCGCGACATTGGGCGTCAATGGATGCAGTGAGGACCTGGTGTCGTTGCCATGACCGGATTGGGTCTGCGACTGAGGAGACATGAGACGAGGATCAATCTGCACTGGAAGGGCTGCTTTGGCAGCGTAACTAGGCGAGTGCACCCGCGACGCTTCGAGCGGGGAGGGACCGGCTCGTGGAGAGCGGTTCGAGTATGGCGGTATGTTAGGTGCGGGCACGGTGCCAGCTGGTACTGGAGGTGGTAGAGTAGTTTCCATATGCGGTGGTCGGTCGGATGGAGTAGATAATTGATGTGAGACTGGAGCATGAGGATGTGGAGGTGGTGGCGGCTGCCCGTAAGGAGCACCCGCGAGAGGTGGTAGATATCCTGGACCATTGTATTGAATGGTGGCTGTTGGAGGAGTTCCTAGAGGCGTTGGCGGCCAACTATAAATAGGAGCATATGATTGAGGATGCGTAGCGCCAGTTCGAGGAAAGTTGGTCATATGCGGAGACAGTGTGATGGCGCCAGCCATGGGCCCGCGAGTAACGACAGGAAGATTCTGCTGGTCATTGACGGTCGACTCGGGGTAGAGGCCCTTTTGAGGGCGGATGTGTCGCAAGGCCGGATCATTAGACGGCTGGTTCAGGTTGGGAGCGGTGGGATGTGAGCGAGCGTAGTAGCTGATGAGGTGAAGATGTTGGCCAGTCGAGGTGGTGATGCTGAAGGATTGCTTCATCAGTCCGTCTGGCTTGTATCGGTAGCCGTCCTGGCCCTCTTCATTGCCATCTCGGTCGTCGTCACTGTTCCCCCGGCTGTCGGGAGTCTTTCCTCCTCGCGAAGACGAAACACCACCACCCCGCTTGCCCTCCATCTCACGGTAAGTCAGAAAGCTGCCAGACACTCGGCTGGCGCTCCACGATTTGCCGTCGGTCCAGCGGCGCATACCGGCCTCTCGTTCATCCCACACGAAAACGGAGCCAGACTTGATAGCCTGGCGCTCTTTTTCTGACAGACGGCGCTGGACGCGCGGTAGGAGGCCGAGACGGCATGCCTCGAAGAGTATGATGGCGTCCGCAGGAGTGCGGACGAGCCCGTGGTAAGTCTCCATGGACTGTGACCTGTTGATGGTTGTGTAGTTCTGCTGTTGTAGTTGTGCTCTGTGCCAGGTGTTCAAGTATCTATTGGTAGGGTGGAAGGAGCAGAATGTACGTGAAGGAGGGAAGAAGGAAGAAGGAAGGAAGAAGGGAGAAGGGAGAAGGAAGGAAGGAAAGAAGGAAGGAAGGAGCAGGGCAGGGACAAGGCAGGCGGGCAAGAGCCAAAATAAAGTAGTCAGACAGGCGGATATCGGATCGGCGCCATGCGTCCATGTGGGCAGGCGCGCCCGGGGGATGCTCGCCTGTGATACGTCACCACCGGGGCCAAAGAGCGAACGTACTGAGCTCCAGCGAAAAGTCAGAACAAAAAAGTGAAACAGCGTCTCAGTGGACCCTCGTACATTATCATTACGGAGTGCATGCATTCTTATTTTCCCTTGTTGGCCGGCGCTGGGCGAACGAGCTAGTTTTCGCCTCCGCCGTCCAAGCCCTTGGTCCTTACGTTTTTTGCCTTTGGAAACTAACTAACAAGCTAACAAACTGGCCAACAAACACGAATACTAACTAATAATAATAATAATAATAACACATAGTAATAATGGGGCCCGTCCTTAAAATCAAATCCTTCTTCGAGTCTTGGGAATGAAAGACCCTTGGCTTGGTCCAAGTGGGGGTAAGTGGAGGGGGGGGTACACGACGTTATGTGCTAATTACGATCATGCGCAAACGAGAATGAAGTTAAAATGCGAGATTAGCACCAACCCAAAACGACATGATAAAAAAAAGGAAAAAAAAGATGGGGCCTTGAGAAGTTAAAGTGGAGCCTGCACCGCAACAAGCCAAGCCAAGCCAAGCCGAGCTCCCCCTCGGATGTTAAAACTGGTCCCAAGCTTTTACGCCGCCGACCCACCCATCCCTCGTCTGTACCGTAACATCGTACGGGTACGTTCCACGTACTGTACGTAATCTGTGACGGCGTTGGAGTACCGTAACGCCGAATACACTCAGTACTTCCGTTGCGAGCTTCCACCCAGTCAGGACACCTCTGTCTGCTCGGTAGTATGTAGTATATAATATGCAGCACATATGTGAACTTTATCAATAATAATGTAATCTCGTAGAATTTAGAATTGCTTCAAGTGGACCAACTGCCCCCCCTTCACTCAGATTTTCAAACAACACATCCCACCCCCTAGCCTCCACTTTGCTCGGATCCTGGTCAGACGAGCGTTTTTGGCTGGGTCCTGACTCAATCTTTGATTGCCCAACGTTGGTTGAGTCGAAACAAGCGCAGAATAAGTTTAAAATATTAATGAAATAAATTGCGCGCTGATGTTTTTCAATTTTGTTGCAATTTTATTTTAAGAAATAAAATACAGTATGTATGGAAGTACATTGTACGGAGCACTATGCATGGAATAAGTTGCGCCGTGTGTTTCCAACATATTTATTTTAGGAAAGGAAATATGCATGTTGTATCAAGGGCCAAAACAACAACAAACAAAACAAACAAAACAAACCCAAAAAAAATAACAGGGGTTCGTTGGCACTAAAGATTTAAGATCTGGTCAGACTCTTCTGAGTCAGGCTGACCTGTAAGGAATGACCTCCTTCCCTTGTTTCTACGCCGCAGGAAGAGTGAGATTTCTCCCTTGCCAGGCAAAACATTAAATAATAGTGCCACTATTATTGACGATCTCGGATATGCGCTTACCAGTACGTTCGTATGTACGTACATACTACTAATCATAAATAAACTCACTTTTTGTTCGGAGTCTATCATCCCTTGTTTATACGCCGAATCATGCATGCCTCAGAATAGTTATGTGCGCAGCGCTACGTACGTACATACTTGACCGGGGCGGGATCAAAGCCAAACGCTCAGCTGCACAACCAACACCACCACGGCTCAGCCTGCCACCTTCGTATCCGACAGCTTAATATAAATACTATATATATATATATATATATATATATATAAATATCTTCTATTCGTCTACCTGCAAATCAATACGAAGGATAGGTCCAAAATAGCCAGAGCGCTCCGTACGCTGTCCCGTATCGCCGTTTAGGCGCCGGCTTAGGGGCAAAGAGCAAAGGACAGAATAAAATAGTAGATACGTACTCCGAAAACAATGCACAAACAAAGACTTCTTCGTAGACAAGCGTGGCGACCGACTACGTATTCTTAGTTCGTATCAACTTGGGCATGATTTGGCGTCCTTGCATATTTTTTTTTTGTGAAATTCCGCATGGTATCCGTATGTTACGGACCCGTAATTATGTAAGAGTTAGTGCAAGACCTGCGAAGCTTAAGCTTAATCCAACACGAGGGCTGGGGACGGAGGGGCCCCCTTTGGGCGCTGCCAGATTGGATGGCCCATGCGAACGCTAAGGGCAAAAAGCCAAGCCCCATTGTCCCCACCCGCCTTTTTACGGGCGCTGCATCCTGCTTGCTACGTACAACCAACAAATCTGTCAAATGAGCCGATGTGTCAAATATTAATATATACTGTGTACATATGTTTTTTTAATCTGTGTATTGCACTTGTTATACCTGCAACCGAGTGATATCCACCGTACGGTTAATAAATTATTAAACTGAATGACTCGGACTCGGAGGTTCGGATATTACTGACAATACACGAACATGGCGCGATGCAGCGATACATAGTAGCTACTGTGATTCCTCATCCAGAAATGCCACAAATGACAAAAAGAGGTAGGTTAAGAATTAAGGCTGTGTAAAAGTCTTGGCAAGTCAGCTGAAGTGTTACGGTCAGCGAGCGAATGGCCTTCCGGAATGGGTAGAGTCTTGCGATAAGATCTGCATAACAATAGTAACAGCACATCAATAATTACGGCGTACGTCCTTGTGTTGGATTGCGTTATCACCGGTGAAACTAAAAAGTAATGTTAGGTGGCACTGTCATAGACTCGTAGAACTTACTGCTATTGGAGGAACTCTGTTAATAGTTTATGGTTATTATTGACTCGACATAAACTTACGGTCGCTAAAACTAGCCAATGGGTGAGTCGTTCCGCGCGCAAATAACTTGTAGCCTAATTATAATTAGAGTCGCCTTCTCCGTACATAATTCAAATCATGATTAGTTTTTTTCTTTAAAGTTATGTCTGTCTGGGGCGGAGGCTAAACCAGATACGTAGAATACAAAGTACGCTGAGGGAAGAAATGGCTTCCGGATACCGAGATCCAAGCTGCCAAGTGTGAGTGTCACCGCGCAACGGTGGCGTCGGTCATTTAAAGGAAAAAATAAGAAAGGAAAAAATTATGCGCAAGTTACCGACAAAACTATGGAAACAGTGCTTTTAAACTTTTGATAATTAGACACGGACACTTCTAAAGCGGTTATTGGGCGAACCAGCGGTTAGACTTTAGATTAAACTCATGCCCGGCTAATACGGAGACCTCCTCGTTGAGGAATGCCGACCCGGTACGCTACACGTAGTACGGAGTACGTACTCTGTATGCGCGTATTATGAGTTTAAAAAGAATAGGAAGGCTTTGCGCGTCCCGAAACCGTTTCACAGAAGCAATCGTATTATTAATAGCAAGTGCGTTGCGTATTAGTATTTACTATTCAGGATGTAACCGTAATGACTCTAATGAGCAGATTATGCAAGTCCTTTTTTTTACCCGTCTCATTGGCCACACCATACTCGTTCCATCCAGCACGATGACGCAAGCTGGCATTTAAGCTTCGTGACAAGCGAGTCTAGTGCGCATTGCAACTTGACATGGGAATGCAGTTTAGCCTGGCATGTGTGGTTCCGAAGTGTTACGTACACATCTGCGCCGCAGAGGAATCTCCCAACGGAGAACTTGCCACATGCACACGACGAGAAGAGCGAACCTTGGTTTGTGACGGAGGTTGACCAGCCATAGTCTGGAGTTTGTCAGAAATAGACATTCTGGCCAGATCTAGATTAATGCGATAAAAAAGTTTTTTTTCTTAGAGAGAACGGTATTCTTATTGTTATTCTTATTGTTATTCTTATTTTTATATTCCCTATGTCGTAAAATTATATACGTAGTCCTTTTTGTAATACGCGCTTACAGACTTATACGCGTAAGGAATGTCACTGTGACACAGGCGATCAATGGACCACCTTTCCGATCGACAGAGCAAGTTGCAACGACTATGTATATTAAATTATTGTCGCTGCAACTCATCGGTCGTTTTCAATAATAGAGCGAGCGCAATTATTATTAGCAGCAGTTCTCAAGCGTACGTGGTAGCTAATTAATAGTTACAGTCTCAGAATTCCACTTTCGGGTTCTTAGAACGCCTTACTAAGACGGCTATATAGACGACACGATAACCACCGAATCACGCTGATACTCTTAAGTCGTACATACTCCGTACTTGATGGGTAAAATGCCAGGCCGCGTCATTCCTGCTCATACTGCACAGCATTGGCTCGAGGCTAAGAATGATCGACGCCGATTGCTTCAAATCAGGCTTTGGACGAGCCTGCCAAGCCTTGTCTTAGCCTAGCCTTTAAGCATACGTACGGAGTATTACGAAATATGCAGTACGCACAGTGACACACAGACACACCGTCTCGCACTTGGTAAACTCAATACAACAACAAACTCCAGAAAAGAAAATCAGTTATTTATGGAAAAACCTTTCCATATAATTTCCGGCACAGAAACTGACTCGGAGGTTAACCAAACGCCGAAGCCTGTTCCGTTCCCGTTTCGGTGCGTGTAAAGTCCGATGCCAAGCTGCGAGCAGGGTGCTGATTGGCTGGCTGGCCAAAATAAACGAGGATCCGTGCATACGATGAGAGATCCGGCTCCACTTTCCCAAAGGGGGTGCTACTCTTACCCTATACGTACTCAGTACTTTACTCGACACTTTACCTTTGGGTAATAATAGAGTTATTCTCTATGTTATACTATGTATAATTAGTTAAAACAGATTGTTAATATTAAATATATATGGATTGTGATTTGAACATCAAGCAATGAGTAGAGGATTATCCGAAACCCTAATTACAATAACCATAATGCAAGTAAAAGGTGGGTTCGGAATGAGGAGTTAGGAACAAGGAATAAACTGTCCGTATGGAGTAATATACTTCGCAGAGGCTTAACTGTAGTAAGGTTTTTTAAGCATGATCAGCCACGCCGCTGACAGGCTATCGAATCCTCCCAGCGCAAGGGTTGCTGGTGGCCAGCTTTTGATTAGTGCTGACACCTGCCTTGACTCCGATTTCTCGGAATCTGCCTACATATTCCAAAATACGACTTGATATTATTTAGTGCGTATTAGTGTTAATTACAATTTAATTTAGTTTACGATCATGAACCGCACTACTACACACGCTACACACGCTACGACTGAGCTTCAGGTTGGTTGCGCCAAGCCCTACGTTAACTGACCACGTTGTGGCGCCCCTGCTCTTTTAGTGAGTCCTCCAGACTCTGTTTCGTCCGCTGTAAACGCATTTTGTACAACCTGTCCTCCTTGCAACCATGAAAACACATCTCGCGTAAGATGTATCACAATTTCCAAAGCATACCGCATAAAGATTATGCAGCTAGCCCGGTAACCTGGCACTGTGCTGTAGCACATATATTAGTGATGCATGCGAAATGATGCGATGCGAGATTGTCGGTCGGGAAAGCTCGGCCGCGTTTTATTTGACGAGGGATTGTGTTCTATTGGCGAAATCAGTCATGCAGAACAGGAAAAAGCAAATTCCCAGGATCTCAAATGATGATGTAATACGCCGATATACGAGTTTGACTGCATACATGCAGTTCCCACTCGCAACATGATTCCTTTTACTTGTAGATCAAACTGTGCAGTCTGCAATTACTACGAGAACGGAGTATCAGTAGTGCTCCGTTCAGCCTGAGCTTCTTAACTAAACCATGAATCAAAGTATGACGGCGGGATCAGCCGCAAGGTTTAGGAGACTACGTACTACTACTTTGTTGTATAGTCGCCGGCTACCACCTTTCCCGGGGCTTACATATGTAACTAAATCCCCAAGTGCATCGCACCATGGAACCAACTAGGGTTGTGTCAGAAAAATACTATTGAAAGTGAAACAAAAAAGGGTTTTTAAGCTTGTTGGGTCTTGGTTCGGAGCTTTTGCCCGGGCGGGACAAGCCTGACGCAAATTCACGAGTGTCCCAGTTTACCTCCCACACCCATTCTTTTGTACGTAGATACCTCTGGAAGCCTTCCTGTCTAAGATACTTTTGTCTCCGTAGGTTTGTAATACATAATATTAGATTATTACTATTTATGCTTACCGTTAAACTTCAGTGGGTGCAGGTTACATCCAGTCGGGCCCCGACATCATCGAGACCAACCCGCCGACGGCGATCTTTTCTTCCTCCAGAGCAAAGGACACATTGCAAATTCTATGTACAAGTCAGAGCGACCTACCTAGAAAAAAAATACTAACAACCAAATCAATTACGTACCGACAGCTGGGCCGGCTGTTTAGGCTCAAATGCAACCAATAGGGAAGCCTGTAGGGCTGACTCGGTAATGCTCTTGGTTTATTACAGAGTATGTATTAATTAGCAGCCTGATTCGGAAATTTGTGCGGCGGCTACGGTTGGTTCACCATAAATAATATTAATAACAGGTTGCGTTTCTTGTTCGCCTGACCAACACTTCAAGCAAGTCTAAGCCTATCATGATCGTGCCTCCACTCTGGCTAATGTGATTAGGAGCGTCCTAACCCTTGCCAATCAGAATATAAACACACCGAAAAAAAAGGGCGTCGGGTCGCCACACCGAGTGTGGGATCATGCGGCGCAGAGGGATCATTTTAAAATATTATGAGCCAACTCAACCTGCGGATACATACGTAGTTCGAACTGTCAATGCCGAGGGGGAAAAAGCACTGGCCAAGCAGATGAGAAACAATTGAAAATACACACATGATTGTAGTTATATAACATATGCTCCGTACGCATGTGCAAAAGCAGATCATCTCGCTGTGAAAGTGAGACAGTGCAACACTTATGAGCATCTGCAACATAACAACACAATAGCCGATTGATTTTCATCTCGTCGGCTACTAATTAGGGAGGTGACGGGGAAAGTTCGGTGTAGCAACATCAACAAGAACAATTTGCCCAGGCAGAAGCGAAACCCGAGGCTGCAATGTATGTGCGATGTGTGCGGGTCGCTACACGGGGAACGAAGCCCGAAAGAAAAAAAATACCTGAAATGCCATCCAGTGCTGAGCGTATCACTCACTCGGCGCACTTACGCTCGCGCTCAGCTGTCAAGTCGGCAACTGATAAAACATTTCCCCAAAAGAAACTATACGAGACCGACTAATAAATTACCCCATTGGGGAATAATATGCGCTTCGTTGATTTGAGTTGGGAACCTTACTACTATTAGAAACCGTTACGGATACTAGTTAAACATACCCAGTACAGAGTAACTAGCGGATACTAACTATGTACGTACTTAATTATAGAGTACAAGTCCGGGGCTATTTTTCTTAAACTTTGACCCGAGGCTGCGAGCTACGGTGGCCCTACTGCTTTGACTTTGTTAAAACGAGAATAAGCTTGATTAGTAGTACTGACTATTGGTCATCCGATTTGTATATTTACGCGGAATGCATATGATGACCCCCATAACTCCCGTTCAGCTTTCGGAATCCAAATCAAGTCAGCCGCTAGTTTATTTTGTTTTATTGATTTAATTAATTAATTAATATTTTTCTATTCGTTAATAGAGCACAGATTACGGAGTATCCTTTACAAATTACACCTGCATAAATTACAGAATGTATTCGCGTACAGAGTATATTGCCGGAGATTCCCGTCCCGGTCGATGATTAGCCCAGTAACACAAGCTGTCTATCTAGCCAGTAATATCGCTAGTCGTATTATCCTAAATTGTCCCGACTCACACGCTGTCGAACTGCCTTCCCGATTTGGTAGATCTGTTGCGGCGCTGCTTTTTTTCTTTTTTGTTCTTTTTTTGTCCGGGTTTGACTGGAAAGACGGATCGAGCGGAAGTGGCTGTCTCTAATTCTCTACAGTTTCCATTGGGGGAAAGGAAAGTTTATGAAAACTCTAAATCGCAATTATTTCATGTGATTTTAGACGGAAGATGCCAAGTCCGTTCTATTAACATTGTGCGCGAGTCAGAATTATGGCGTTTGTGTGAATCTCAAACTCCGTCCCCACTAATAATATCGTCATACACATGCAGGAGGATTGTACCAGCAAAGTCCAAGGCCAGAAGGAATCTCACATAGTGAAACACAAACCTTAAATTCTGCGATTCAAACTTCCAGGGGATTCGCCGGTCAAAGTTTAATTCATGGTCCCGAAAACAGTCGGTTTCTACTCCGTACCTAGGTAAGAATAGTCTTGTGTTAACTATTTTTTATACGGCCCTTGTCTTATGATGCAATATCTTACTTTAATATGTTATGTTTTACGGCAATTGATTTGTCGGGGTTGGAAGGTTGATTACATGTGGTTCTCCGTTAATGTCTGTGTTGGGGTGTTTGACAACATCTAACTCTACGGTATACATGGTAGTAGGAGTTGGAGGTTATTTCAATTAATAGTTTGAAGGATACTACTTGATTTATTCTGGATTTTTGTAGTGGTTTTTGTAGCAACCAGTTAACGTTTGAACCCTTTCGGATGTTTGGTTTGATATACGATCTGATATTGCACTGATATATCTATACAAACATATCAATTGATATGCATCAATGCTCGTCAACAGAACATTGAAGCTAACAGACGAGAAAGTTCGAGCCTGACGACCAATAACATGCACCAATTAATGTAAAGGCCATAATTCAAACTACTGAAAATAACAACTCCTTGGGCTTCACATACTAGTTGACGTACATTTTATTTCAATGTTAGGAAAATACCAAGCGCAACAATCACGAACACATGCAGCCATCAATCAATGTATATGAATATTCGCAAAATGTGTAGAGACTGATATAGTTGAAATATAAAAAGTTTGAATTACATGTAGTATACATAGAGCATAGAATGACGATATAGTACAGCATAATATACACTCTCAACAATCAGCCCGGCCAAAATACCTCGGAAAAGGAACCACATCTCGAAGGCTGCTCACTCCTGCAAGATAGCCAATAAGTCGATCGAACCCCAGCCCAAACCCTCCGTGCGGTGCGCCTCCCCACCGACGAAGGTCTGCGTACCACTGGAGATGACCAAGATCTTCGCCGGGCAATAGCGACGGATATTTGGACTCTGCGGCTTTTTCTGCTTGCTCGTCAGAGGGTGCGTTCTTGATAAGTCCGTGCTCGCGCATGTTCTGGATCAGCTCGGGTAGCCTGTGTTCACGGAGAGAGCCCCCAACGACTTCACTAATCTCAGGCAACAAGAGATCAAAACATGCCACAGTGGGTTTACCAGAGCCAGCGCTGGTTTCAGAAGGTGCCATGTAAAATGGCTTCACTTTCTTCGGGTAGTCCGTCACAAATACAGGCACACCGCCGAAAAGATGGTCGACAATGTACTTCTCATGCTCAAGCTGAAGACCATCTGACCACACTGGCGGAAAAGTGAAAGAAGCACCGCGGTTCGCCACAGCGTCTTCAAGCATCTCTATCACACGCGTGTACGTTACTCGAGGCCAGGAAGACTCGGAAAGTAAAGCATCCCAGCGCTTGCGGAGGCCCTCGTCAGAACCGGCAGAATCATCGCCGGACTCTCCTGATCGTTTTGCAGACAGAACCTCTTGCCCGGCCGGAGTGTCGTGAACTCTGCGTGTCAAATCACGAATCAAGTACTCGACCAAATCAGTTAGCGTGTCCACGTTGCTTGCAAAGTTAACCTCTGCCTCCAGCATATAAAACTCGCTCAGGTGGCGCGGAGTATCGCTCTTCTCTGCCCGAAAAGTCGGCGAGAGTGTCCATACATTGCCCAACTCAGCCGCGTAAGCCTCCAAATGAAGTTGTGACGACACTGTCAAATATTTGGGACTGCGAAAGAAATGATCTGCATCCTTGACAGATGCTGAAGATGTCGATTGCGGAACTACTGTAAATGTCTCACCAGCCCCCTCACAGTCAGAAGAAGTAATTAGCGGTGGCTGGACTTGCACAAAATGCCCATGGGGATGAGATCGAAACGTCTGTCCCAATTGATAGATGCACTCTGAGCGAAATCGCGCCAGGAGCGACTGAAAAGGAGTCCGCAGCCGGAGATGGGGGATCTGCCTGAGAAAGTCGGGCGAATGATATTTTTTTTGAATAGGATATGTCTGTCCAAGCAGTTATATATTTTATCCTAACTGGAGCAGATTTTCATCACAAGTTTTACTAACCTCTGGATCCGCTTCTCCCACCAGTCGAACTGCTGTGGCCTGCAGTTCATGTTTTTGTTCCTTTCCAGGAGGACAGGCTTTCCAGGTACCAGACACCTCAATTGCCGCACCTGTTGATAGACTTTTTTTGCCCCACCGGACGCAAAATGTCAGTTCATACATAAAATATATTGAATTACACGATTAAATTAGACCTACCTGGCAGCCTGATCTGGCTTCAAAATCGCCTGTAACGATTGCGCTGTCGACCCATCTGTAATCTCGGCAAACGCCACACGTTTTTGTTTCCTCACAGAACGGACATGTCCCTTCACTTGGACTTGTTCGTTTTCGAACGAGCTCCGTCCTTCCTCTTTCTCTGACAAGGCGAGAAGATCCGCACAGCGTACTCTGGCCCGAGTTGTCAACGGAGTGGGTTGACTACTACCAGCTCGCCATCCGCCTGTGGAGAATGCCCGCCGCCATATCTGCATTGCGAGGGAATCAACAATGCGCCGAGAAAGGAGATTTGTTGATACCAAATGAGAGAAAAAATATTGTTATTGACTTTGGCGTTGTTCCGTTGCTGTCGGCGAATGACGTCTGGGCCTCATTGCACTAACCTTTTTAAGTTTAGCGTCTTATCAATCATCGCCGATAAGCATTGTCTACAATGAAATGTAAATGTAAATGCAAAATGCAAAATGCAACTACTACCTAGTTATCTGGATTCTCAATGTACCAGGCATGTGTGTATATATTGTAGTGAGCCAGCTCCCATGTTCTAGGACCGAAAAACAAGAATATTAATAATTTCAAACCGCTGAACTCGCTAGACTCGAGAGAACATTCTAAAATAATAAATCCCACGTGCAGGTATAAACCCAAACATAAACAAATCTAATAGAAACCAATACCTCTATTAATAGCGCCTCTTTCTATCACAATCAATATATCTCCAATCAAGCACCATCTAGACTTGCTTGACCATCACTGAAGAGGTCGTCGTAATCTTCTTCCGGAACCGATTCGATCATTTCCTTTGTGCGAGGTCCGGTATATTTACTATTTCAGGTTAACCAACTGCTAGCTCGCAGCCAACAAATAAAGGGGTCTTACTCTCTCGCCGTTAGCCACCACCAGGACAAGGAAAATATAGCAATAAAAGCAGCGACACATATAGCATAATTCCTAGTTTGTTGGTTAAAACCCTGCAAATGCAAAACTCGTTTCGACTACTCACATATTGGCCGCGGTGACGGGCTTAGTGGGAGGGAAGAACAACACGGTGCTGATGAAGATCACCCATGTAACAGATACCAGATTAATCGGCGTGCCCCATCTTCCTAGAGTAAATGGCCCTTCGATGAACTTGACTCGATGCCTGTAAATCATATGGGCCAGAATAACAGAGATGTAGGAAACGTCCAACGCGGGCGCAGTGACGTTGAAGATTGCCGTGGCCGTCTCGGTCGAACCGATTGCAATCAGGTTCAGAGCACTACTAAATACCACAACAAACCAGACGGCATTAACTGGAGTGTGTGTATATTCGTTGACATTTGCCAACAGTCTTGGACCGTTTTTGTTAGTATAAATTGTTTAGCTGTTTGTGCACACAAAAACGGGTCTCTCTCACTTTGAAAATGGCAAGGCCTCATCCCGAGCAAAAGCATATGCCATACGAGTATCTGCAAGCATTGCAGAACACCCGGTAAAGAATTGCACGAGGATCACAAAGAACCACATTATTGTTCCGCCAGTTCGACCACCGGCGTTGAGGAAAATCTGCGCGGCGGGCATTCCAGTCGGGCTTTTTAGAATGGAATCCAGGTCGTTGATGCAGAAACACATTGAAACTGTTAGTATCCAGCCGAATACGCCTGAGACAAGCACAGCTGATCTAATGGCGATGGGGCCTTGGATGGCTGCGTCGTGAGTCTCTTCTGACATACTTTGCGTGCATTAGTAGGCCTGAGTATTAGATATGTTTTTGAGGGTAATCGTACTGGGTTGTTCCATCATAGTCAGTCATTGTCCAGGCTACAGACAAGAAGCCGAGAAGAAAGGAAAAGACTTTGGATCCCCATCCAGAACCATCGGTCACATGGGTAAATACCCATTCGGCAGACTGCTTCTCAGGGGTCAAAACTAGAATTGCAGTGCAGATACCAATGGTTGCCAAGACTGTGGGTTGTCAACTTGACTGTTTTATAAACAGCGAATCTAGAGCTTACTATTTATTGGAGCGAACCAAAAGACAATTCGATGCAAGCTTTTTGTGGTCAAGGAGCAGATCACTCCCATGATGCATAAGAGTCCAATTGACACGAATACCGTCTGAGCTGCCGTTCTAGGGATGTAAATCAGTTGAGATGCTCTACCTAAAAATAGGGAGAAAAACTTACGGTGAGTAAGAATATTGCCCGTCTTGATAAGTCGAGTTCATACTCGCACAGGCCAGCAACATCTGGCTGACTGTATAAGTCACGCTCGACACCCCCGCCGTCTGGCCAAGTAAGTTGCACCATCCCTGAATCCAAGCAAAGATGGCGACCTGTTCCTTTGGCACAACATGTTTTGTGACAAAATACATGCCTCCCGCTGTTGGATATGCCGATACTAGCTCTGCCACAGAACTACCGATACACATTGCCATGCACGAACCGATGAACCAGCACCACACGGCAGTAGCAGGGCCTCCGGCAGCAAGAGGAGATGAAAAAGTGGCCGGGACCGAACCCAGTACGCCAAGAATCGAGATGGCATATGAAACTGTGGACCATTTTGAAAACTCGCGCCGTAATTCCTGCCGGAAATATGAGTCTTGATCGATGCCAGCAACTGTATTTTTCTATTACCTGTTTATAACCGATCCGTGCCAGGAGCCGCTCATCATCATCATGAATAGTAGCCATATCTGGGGAAGATGGCTGGACTGGTGTGCTATCGATGACCGGGGGCTTCACTTGGTCACTTGTGGGAGAAGGCGCACAGCCAGTTGGAACCTGTTTACTTAACTTTAGACCCATGATTGGCTAAAGGCAAAGTGCAAGATGATGTACTAGTGAAAGTACAGTTGCGATGAGGGGCAGTCGGTTCATCGAGGGGAGAAGCTCACGTCGGTTGTAAAATAAAAAGATCCCACAAATATAGCACAAAGGTAGGTTAAACTATAGATTTTTTTTCTCCCCTTTAGTATGGCACTACTGGTGGGGCTTTGATAACCAGTGTTTTGTCAGTCAAAATGGCCAGATGCACAGTGAAGCAAGTAATGGGTCGCACAGGGCATAGCTTTCGCCATCGGAAAAGCCAGGAAGCATCCGAAGCTTTCGCAAATGTGGGTAGGCATGCGGGTCGCCGTTAGAGCGCACATAACATACCTTTAAGAAAAAATTGTTGTTGTCAGTAACTTGTAATCAATATGCACGCGTGGCTTGAACCCCGGTAATCTGGTCGAGGACTGATGACATCGGCGTGGCAATACCGACGCGTCGAGTGTGCTAGCAGCACAGATATTCTGTCATAGCGTTCTCCAACCCCAGAAATATCCCCAAAGCAGAAAGATCGAGGATGTGTGTGCTTGTTCTTGTGTGTTTGTTGCATTCAACTGGCGATGGAGGTGCCGAAGGTGATAGGCGAGAGATAACGCTAAGGCACGGCCCGCATCCGCCTTTCCGCCAGCGAGCCAGGCCTTTTAAGACCACCGCATTATTTATTATTAATTTGTAGGCATTCGTCCCGTCACTTGCTCGTTCGATTGGCTCTCGTTGACCGCCGGCAAGGGGTACAAGATCAATCGGTGTAGACATGTATTGCGTGCTTGTTTTTCTTTACGAGCTGTTACACATGTCGTCAGATTATATATTATTTTACCATTTACCCACCAGCCCCATTTTCGTTTGCCTTTTTTTTTTTTTTTTTTTT
>CVMT01000002.1:2352673-2375410 GCA_000985935.1 Talaromyces islandicus | reverse complement strand
TTTTTTTTTTTTTTTTTTTTGCTTGTTTTCTCTCCATGTAGTCTCCGCAAAATTTCATATTTCGTACTCAAATGTTGATACAGATTTGCCGTTTCAAAGGAGAAATGATCAGTCAACTTCCATTACTAAACACCACGTCGAGAAAATTCTAACGTTATACGCATTTATTCTCTATCACGGGAGTCTCCTAGCAGCCTGTAGCACACTTCAACCGGCATTCCTTGGCTCGATACAAATGGATTAATCACCACAGATGTCTTGCGGATAGAAGAGTGGGTTAAACAGCCGAATCTTTGAAGGTCAAAGTCGTGCTACTTTTCAACACTAGCGTTAAATTATATTAGACAGATGACAATAATATCCGTCTGTCAAACCAAGTGTTTGCGGGAACCCTCGATAAGTTGACCCTTAATCAAAAGCTAATGGTAGATTGGCCGGTTTTTATATCCAACGGAGGCTAATATGCTCAAAGTAGGATACTTTAAACAGCATGGTCATATGTGTCATGGATCCAACCTCAAAGCTTGAGTTGGAGCAAAAAAGAAACTTTGTCTGGAAATCTATAAAACTAGGAGATTATTGCTGAAGTCTCAACTATTTGTCGTGAACAAGTTGGTAAACGCAAGGTTGTCTCCAAAGTTGCCCAGATGAAGAACCCCTTGTATCAGGGAACAAGCGATCGCATGTTTCTTCTCTCCAAAGTACAGAGCCAATTCAATCGATCAGCTAGCATCGAGTCCTTTCAAATACAAAAAACTCAGTAGGCCTGTGACGAGGCTTCATTTTTAAGAGCCACATCATCTCTTGTTTTCTACTGCCGTATGTGGAAGGGCTTTGGTGACTGGGCTGTTTTCGACAGACAAATCTCATGGCCGACATTGTACGTAAGACTGCCGATCACGTATAGTCCTGATCCTTAGAAATCAGCTTCTTGGGGAAAATAATAAAGAACTCTAAGAGACCTTAAAATGATCTGCCGAGGGAGCAGCACGTGCCGCCAAGACATCGTCGGCGCCAAGACTTCCCCGATCGCCCCGACAGCACGCTGGCCAACCAGAGCCCATTGGGTGGTCAATTCGACATCTGAATGCAACGGCCAGCTCTTCCTCCAGCAAGAGACGACCGTATCTTCCTCACAGAGTCAACTCTCCTGTGGCAGAGCTTTTCAGCCGACAATCCAGAAATCACCTTCAGTACGGGCAACAGAAATTTACTTGCCGGGTGATGGAACAATTCTGATCGCCCGCCTTGTTTTTTTTTCCACTTTTCCCCTGAAGCACCTCCCCGCACTCGCTTCGATCTGTTCTCGCCGACCTTCTCTCCCCGCTGCAGATGAATCGCAATGGCCGATTATAGTACGTACTACGCCGCGGGCAACCCTGGTGCCCCTGGAGAAGACCCGAATCGGCAGCAGCAGCAACAGCCACCTCTTCCAGGACCCCCGACGTCTTTCGGTCCGGCCGGAGGTTTTCAACAACCCGGAGCGCCTTATGGAGCACCACACCCCTCACAATTCGGCGGACAACCTGGGGCGGGATATGCCCCAGGCATGGCGCCGGGTGCTCCAGAAGGCAATGCGATGGCTGGCTTAGCTACTCAGATGGGGGGCTTGGGAATAACCTCGGATGCGGGGGCACGCGGTCATAAGAAGAAGAATAGGCATGCTTACCACGACATCGGAGCTCCAGCCGTCGGTGCTCCTGCACCTCAAGGACTCAATGCGTTCCCTCCGCAGACTGAACCCGCGGCACCTCAATTTCTGAACACAGGTTTGAACCAAGGAATTCCACAGCCCGGCGCTCCAGCTCCAGCTCCAGCTCCAGGTCTGGCCGTAGGTGCAGCCCCGGGGGCAGCCCCAATGAGCCAACCAGTCAATCCTGCTATGGGAGCTGGCTACCAGCCGACAGGAGCAGGATCGGTTCCCACGCAAGGAAAAATTGACCCGGAGCAGATCCCAAGTGTTCCGAGGTCGCGAGACCTCCCCTCGCAGTACTACTTTACGCACGTATACCCGACGATGGAACAACATGTACCACCGCCCGCTTCGATTCCGTTTGTTGCCCACGACCAAGGAAACTCGTCTCCCAAGTTTGCCCGTCTCACACTGAATAACATCCCGGCAGCATCGGACTTTTTAAACTCAACTGGGCTGCCCATGGGGCTGATATTGCAGCCATTGGCGCGACTGGATGCTGGAGAACAGCCGGTACCGCTCATTGACTTTGGCGACGTCGGTCCACCGAGATGTCGCCGGTGCAGAACATATATCAACCCCTTCATGACCTTCCGGTCCGGGGGTAATAAATTCGTATGCAACATGTGCACCTTTCCAAATGATGTACCCGCCGAATACTTTGCACCCGTCGATCCATCTGGAGTGCGTGTCGACCGTACACAACGACCCGAGCTGATGATGGGAACCGTTGAATTCACAGTGCCGAAGGAATATTGGGTCAAGGAACCAGTCGGATTGCAGCAGCTGTTCCTCATAGATGTCAGCCAAGAATCTATAAACCGCGGGTTTCTCCGAGGAGTGTGTGAGGGTATCATCAATGCACTATATGGCAGCGATGAGGATGCGACAGATGCCGACGAGAGCGAGTCTAGAAGAGTTCCAGAGGGTTCGAAGATTGGTATTGTCACTTTTGATAAGGAAATTCACTTTTACAACCTGAGTGTAAGTGACTCAATGCGAATCACTGAATGTTTGCTCACGAGACATACAGCATCTTCTCGAAAAGGCCCAGATGCTAGTAATGACAGATCTAGAAGAACCGTTTCTCCCTCTAAGCGAGGGTCTCTTCGTGGACCCCTACGAGTCAAAGTATGTCGATCGTGTTGAGCAAGTGATTTTGGTCATTTAATTGGTTTACTGACTTGGCATTTCAAGAACGGTCATCACTTCACTACTTAAACAACTACCAACGCTGTTCTCTCACATTAAAAACCCCGAGCCTGCGTTACTGCCTTCAATAAAGGCAGCATTGTCAGCATTGCAAACGACTGGAGGAAAGATCATCTGCTCGCTTAGTACGCTGCCAACCTTCGGGCCAGGGAGTTTGACTATGCGAGACAAGAGCCAGGCTCCAGATGGTGAAACCAGGTTATTTGCAATTGAAAATGCGGAATGGAAGGCGTTGGCGACCAAGTTGTCTGAGAGTGGAGTAGGCATCGACTTTTTCGCTGCATCACCTGGCGGTGGGTTCATGGACTTGACAACAATTGGTAGGGATTGAATGTTTGTTTTTTATGCTGTCGTTCATGACTGATTAATATTTAGGGTATACATCGGCAATTTCGGGTGGAGAGACGTTCTTCTATCCGAACTTCCACGCTCCTCGGGACCTGCTGAAGCTTTCCCAGGAGATATCTCATGCCGTCACGCGCGAGACTGGATACCAAGCTTTGATGAAAGTGCGCTGCTCAAACGGCCTTCAGGTATCGTCATATCACGGCAACTTTTTACAACACACGTTTGGGGCAGATCTGGAAATTGGCACCATAGATGCCGACAAGGCCCTGGGAGTTATTTTCAGCCACGATGGAAAGCTCGATCCGAAGCTTGATGCTCACTTCCAGGCAGCCTTACTATACACCTCAGCAAGCGGTCAACGGCGCGTGCGATGTATCAATATCGTGGCGGCAGTGAACGAGGGCGGTCTCGAGACGATGAAATGCATCGATCAAGACGCCGTTGTTTCGATAATCGCCAAAGAGGGTAGGTTTTTTTTTTCTTGCTATCTTTTTTTATCACTATATATCATGTACTGTTTACTGACGATGATTTAGCGGCGTCAAAAGCGGGAGATAAGACTTTGAAGGATATCCGCGCCAGCATCACAGAAAAGACGGTGGACATCTTTTCTGGATACCGCAAAAACTTCTCGGGCTCGCATCCTCCAGGTCAACTGGTGCTACCCGAGAATCTCAAAGAATTCTCCATGTACATGCTTGGGCTCATCAAGTCGAGGGCTTTCAAAGGTGAGTTTCTGTTTCTGCCTGATACGACTAGTTCAGCTGCTCAAATCCGGTTTAGGAGGCAGCGAGACTGCAGACCGACGTGTACATGATCTGCGCATGCTCCGGTCGATTGGGTGTCAGGAGACGTCATTGTACCTGTACCCACGAATTCTTCCGATTCATAACATGCGGCCTGAAGATGGGTTTGCCAACGAACAGGGACAGCTGCAGGTTCCCCCCTCGTTACGAGCCACGTTTTCGCGAATTGAAGAGGGCGGAGTGTACCTGATTGACAATGGACAAACCGTGTTGCTCTGGATGCACAGCCAAGTGTCCCCGAATCTACTGGAAGACCTGTTCGGACCGGGCTTCACATCGCTGCAATCACTAGACGCTAATACGTCATCGCTGCCAGTGCTGGAAACACATCTCAACGCACAGGTGCGCAATCTGCTGCAGTACCTTTCGACAGTGCGCGGATCCAAGGCAGTCACAGTGCAGCTGGCGCGCCAAGGCCTGGACGGAGCCGAATTCGAGTTTGCGCGGTCATTGGTGGAGGACCGCAACAACGAGGCACAAAGTTACGTGGACTGGCTGGTGCACATTCACCGCCAGATCAATCTCGAACTGGCCGGACATCGCAAAAAGGAAGAGACATCCAGCGCGGGCGAGAGTGGGTTGTCCAGTCTGGCCGGCATCCGGGCGCCGTATTGGTAGATTTATTTATTTTTTCCTTCTGCCAAGTTCTTGTTTGTGAGTGGTAGATATATGTTGATACCTTTGTTATTTTATTTCGTAGTAACGTAATAAAATCACAAAACCAAAAAAAGAGAAAGCCACTCCGCCACTTGAGTTTTGTCTGCATCGTGTTCCTGCGTCTGCGAGTCTAGAATCCCATGGATGCAGGTCCAGCAAGCCCAAGGCTGACGGATCCACGGAACCGTTAATTAACATATCTATCCGTGCGCTGTCTTTTTTGTGTGTGTGAAAAGAAAATTTTCTTCAAAAAAAAAAAACCTAGAAAAAGCCACCAGACCGTATCATTGGACAAATTCATGCGCGATTTTCTCAAAGAGAAGGCAAAAAAAAAGCACCTGTCGAATCGGCGCCGGCACGGCGATCTCCCTTGGGCCCAGGCGAAGAAAAAAAAACACGTGTGGAGCACGATGGCGCTAGGCTCTCAGAGGATTAGGCATCACAATTAATTAATTTGAATTTACGGAGTCTACGGAGTAGATAGACGAGAGAGGAAAATCTTTATTATTGAGGGATCAGAGTTAGATTGGATGAGCGGTGTGACAGGATATTGAATCGGGATGGTGAGAAAGCGAGAAAAATTCACCCAAAAAACCCGAAAGAAAAAGAAAACCTGCATCTTGCCACGGTGGATCCAATGTCGAGTAAATGTGATTGATTAATTGATGGCAGAAAAATTCATATGAGCAAACAACGAGAAAGGATACCAGTTGACATGTAGTAATGGGAACAGTCATATATATATACATACATACTGTATATGTCAATGGGTGCAAATAATAGCATCAGACTGATTGGTGGTTTCACGGCATCTGCAAGTGGACATCCGTGGCTTCTTACATACACACGGCAGAGGATGATGTGGCAGTCTCCGAAGCGTTTCTGTCTCACTGACAAGTCAGCTCGTTGTTATTTCAATTTGGTTTCTTTCTGCGCGCCCTACGGAGTACGGAGGAGAAGGTAAGAAATTAATAGATATCGAGAGGATACAAAGACGCTTTGCCCACGGCTCAATAGACCAATACTGCCACGGCCAGATGGTGGGAGAGCCGGTTTTCAGAGGGTTCCTGGCGGGTTCCGCATGGAACATGTATCGCCACGCACAACTTTGCGCAGGGCTCTGGCCAATCAGACAGCGCTAAAATCCCCGCACGAAGTCTCCGACAGGCTGGGCGCAGCCACGGTGGGGCGTTCCAAAAAAAAAAAGGCAGCTTACGTACGGCGGACTGCTGTATGGAACTGCCGGCGTGCTCCTTCCTGTTCCTGACTCTGTTCCTGACAGCCGTTGTTGTTGTTCCTGGGTCAGCATTAGCATCAGCATAAACAACATCATCATCATCAGCATCCTCCTCCTCTTCTTCTTCTTCTTCTTCAACAACAACAACAACACATCAGGTTAATTAAGAAACATCGTCAAGGGCACAACGCTTCACAAAAATAGCAGCCAGCGTTCCTCCTGAGTTTGCTTGCCCGTGCTGACGACCAGCATGCAACCTGTGCCAAGCACACGCCAATCATGCCGGCCCAACAACACCAGCTTCGATGGCACTAGTCTAGCGCTGCGGATGTGTATCCATCAGGCCAGCCAGCGCGAAGGGGCGACCGTGGGGCCTTCTGTTCGTCAGCACGTCTCAAATCGGTCTGGCCTAGTCTGTGTTCCAGGCCCCGGCCCTCCAAAGAATCCGTCCCGGCTCTGTATTTGCGAGGAACGAGTCTCCAGCAGGACCCTCACACAGACAATGCCACCCAGCCCACTCCAGACAAACGGCCTGTCAGGGCGCCCGTTCCTGTTGGGCAAGACAATGCTCCACCAAACGGGCTGATGAGTCTGGCTGTGGAATAATGAACGGCTCCCCCCCCCACCAGAGGGCGTATATATAAGCCTGGCCAGGGCCTGTTCCTTTTCCACCTGTTTGCGTTCCTAAGACTACGAATCAGTCCAGCCATTCTCTAGTACCATTTGGTTACTCCATCTCTTTGATAGAGATAGTCACTCCTTTCAGCCTCAACTCTACCAACAACAATCTTTCTTGAAACAAACCACCCTTTTTCTATCCTTGCCGTCTACAAAATGATGTTCGCAAAGACTGTTGGACTTGTTGCTGCCCTCGGCGCCGTTGCGTCTGCTGTCCCAGCTTCGCACCTTGGCCGTCGCCATCCCCATGCCCACAGCCACAACTTGCTCCACCGCCGTGACAACATCACCTCGGACGGTGTCCAAATCACCAACAACATGGACCAGACTGTTTACCTCTGGTCCGTCGGAGACGTCGCCAGTGACATGACTACCTTGAACTCCGGTGACACCTACTCTGAGACCTGGCGCACCAACCCCAACGGTGGTGGTATCTCCATCAAGATGGCCTTGACTGAGCAGGCCACCGATGTGCTCCAGTACGAGTACACCCTTGAGGACCCAACCATCTGGTGGGACCTTTCTTGCATCGACATGGGCTCCAACTCGCAGTTCACCACCGTCGGCTTTGCTGTCACCTCTGACGACTCCACCTGCGTGTCTGCTTCTTGCGCCCCTGGTGATGCCCAGTGCGCCGACGCCTACCTCTTGCCAGATGACAACTGGGCCACCCACTCCTGCAACAGCAACATCCTGATGACCCTCAACCTCGGCCCTGGCGCCAACTCGACCACTCCTGCTTAAATTTTTACCAGTGTGTGCGACGGACAGCTTGAGGCCCGAGGCTAGATGTCAGGGACCTGACCCTTACCTTTCGTTTTCTTTCTATTCATTGATGAGCTACGAGTCACGTCTATCCATAGACTAGCGAGTAGCGACATTTTTTTGTGATTTAAACTATATTTTAACCCAGATATTTCGATCCACCCCCATTGTTTCGCACATTGGATCAAGACCAGGCCCGGTTGCCATCGATTGTTTTCGGGTTAGGGTCGGAATAGACGGATAGAGATACCTGGATTGTTGTAGATAAATTTGCTTTTATATACCTTGGTGTTGTGTATTGGATCTGGACGAAAAACTTACGATGAATACTTCATTATTATTTTTTTTTTCCCCTGGAAACGTATATTGCGAGGCATCCCACTCGTTGTCGCGTAAATATGACGGGAGTAGTAAGGAGTAGCACTAGCGAACGATGTCACTCAGCCCCTGCGGCTGTGGCCTGCTGACTTGGCCTGACCCCTGGGTTAGATTGATTTACGTACAGAGTACTTCGTACAACGTTATTCTTATTTTAAAATCAAGGTATTCTTGCTGTCGGCCTTGCATTGGCCGTATATACTACTATACGTACTAGTACTATCCTAAAGCAATGAATGACGGCGTACAAATACCACGAATAAAACGGTTGCTGAGTGGAGTTTGCTGACCAGCTTTGGCTCTAAGTGACTGAAACAAAAACCCCCTATTCAAAAACAACATCCAACATGTCTAAGATTTAGACGCTTTAGCCTAAACCTACCTGCCCGTGCGAGAACTGGGGCGTACTAACTACGGCATTAGATAGTAGCACGGAGCTGCCAAAACTGAGCTAGATTTTAATTTCTTGTTGCGCTAGAGCATCTTGTTACCTATTTCGTCTTCTCCATATCTTTATGTTTTTTTTGTTTTTTTTTTTTCCTCCTTTTTCTGTATAGCATTTTGACCTCTCGTACAGAGGTGCGTTTCAAGAGTAAGACTGGGGAAGTTAATTCACCGGTGCTATCCTTATAACGACTTCAAATCGACTTGCGACAGTTTAGGCTTTACCTCGCTGAACCGACTTTCTGTGTTACAGGGATGCTGAAGATGAGTCTCTAACACTAGAGAAAGGGAGAGCGAAATGGAATACCCGCAATCTAATGGGGTAATAATCTATCAATGGAAACCCCCCAAACTTCGAATTTTGCTTGACAATATCTCGATTCTTATTTTCAATTTTCCTTGGAATGTACATAGCGAAAGCACCAATACCATTGCGTCAAGACATCCATTGATGTAAATATCGCTCTCCGTTATACCAGAAAATGAAAACTAGTATTCCCTATGATAGAGACTCGGTGGGCAACAATAACAAGGCCGCCACAATATTGGGGACAATAGCTTGAGCTCTGGATCAGCTTTCGCGGACTTTGTCCTTTTCCTTTTCCCAGGAATAGACAAACCACTAATTGCATACTACTTTGACCTAGACCCTACTTTGACGCGCATCTCCGTACAGACCCCAGAAGCTCCGTCAATGCATCCAGGAGATTTCACGCTTATGCACGTGCTTGTTATAGCCCTACTCCAAATATGGAAGTCCAGATGTCCACGAGAATATACCTAAAATTAAATTTGTTTACTCCATACTGGACCCATTTTTGATTTCCGTGCGGTGATCTACATGTTGGTCAGCAGCGAACGAGTCTGGAGAGTTGGTTGGTCCAGCTAGCATCATCATTATTATTTTCATTCCAATAATAGACACGTCATTCTAATAAAAAAAAAATTATGTACAGTAATAGATTACGCCCGAACTGAATCTCACCCCCATACGGACTCTGGAAGTATGCCAAGTATACTTACTACACTGCCGTCAATTGATGCTACATGTAACCGTCCGCCGTCAGCAGCTGACCTTTTTTCATTTCATTTCATTATCTATCGCGTATATTACTTCTAGAAAGTACCGCGTAAATAACTTTTTTTTAAAAAAAAGAGTAAGCTGGTCTGGCTTGGAATTCTATTGTTTCTTTCCCTTAGGTGATACGGAGGACGGAGTAAATGTAGGCTGGAACCCTCCTGAGCGGCTGGGTAATGCGGCGCGCGTGTGCGATCGAGCTATAAATGGGTATTGTTAAATAACATGTAACAAGGGGGCCAAATGGAAATTCCATTGGCGGGATCGATCTTGTTATATATAATTTTTTATAGCTGTATTTGAACTTGGTTGATAATAGCTTATTTTTATTCTGGCATAAAGTGCATAGATTTTAGAAAAAGTTGGCGGCTAGGTTGGTTACTGGAATAGGAAAGACCTATCTATTTACGGCAATTTAGGGTTTGGCTTTAGGGTTGTTGTTTGTATACAGAGCAATCTACTTCATTGATCAATTGATACGTCGTCAGAAATAATAAAACTTTGTATATTGGTTAGCATTATGAGTCGCTAGAGTTACAGCACATCGACGTCAGCGCGATGGGATATGAGGTCCACAATGACAGCGCTGCTGCGAACGGCGGGTCTACTTTCTAAGCAATATATCTCGCAACTCAAAATGATCACTGATATGTGGATTCAAAGGCGGTACAGAGAGTTTAATGCTTACCTTCAGAGTATGCCAGGTCCCGAAAGTATGCCAGCCGAAAGGCGTGTGTACCTCAACAACTAAGCAGCGCTGACACGATATGACGCTGTTCAACAAAACTAAGAGGCTTATAGTATATAAACCTTCCCGCTCTTGTCGCTATTAAAAATATCTCGTACTTGCTGTACGTACTGGACCAAATCGCTTAGCTTTGAACTCACAAGCGAGTTCATCTCTGGCGCCCAAAACACAGACAGGACATAACGACCGCTCTAGTGGTTCTTCATACAAGGGCTGTAGTTGGCCGCTTAAACAAGTTTTAAAAAAAAGCAGTTGGGAGTCTGCAGAGCACTCAAGTACTAATAATGGCGTTGCTCTTAGGTGCGATTCATGGTTGTAGTTAGAGAATAGGTAGTCCACTTGCAGGAAAGCGGAGAATTGGACTCTTCTTGCCTGATAGCATTAGAACTACCTGTAGTAGCTCTCGAATCGTTCGTCCTCTGGACCTATAAGTTGGACGACCACCTTACCTGTAAGCCAATAAATATGGTACCATCACATGGTTAAGAAAGCGGCCCATTCCGAATCAATGATATGCTTGGTACTCTAGTGAAGAGCTCTGGGAGACTTCTCAGAGAGATATCCTTCTCCATTTTTAGGAGCAGGGCTATCTGTTCCTATCTTTTCGTTCCCAGGGAACACGTTTTCGTCATTTGCTTGGGGATGCGGCGACATTGTTGCTCTTGTTATGCCATCGATTGGAATGCTGTATAGCTTCCACAAAGTCCGGGTTAAACAAACTCGGGGTGTATTGAACGGCTTCAAATTTGACCGGTCTGATCTTGTGTCCCGCCGCGATTGATCTGTCATGGCGATTCTTGTCGAGAAATCGAAAGGTGCGTTCAGTTCAGCCACGCGAGCTGCGCCACCCGCGCGCCACATGGCTCTAGATATATACAAGACGTAGTTATTTTTACAGCGGACATGATATATACTACGAATTGCTTTATAAATTATTTAGAAATCAGAAATTACGCTCTTAATAAAATTTAAAAGATAAAAATAATGTCCTCATTATGTATTCAATGGGCTCGCTGTAGAAACTCATATTCTTCGTTCAAAAAAATTTAAAACAAAAACATCGATAACATGATTATGTTAATTCATTATCTAAATGTGATTAATTCCCGCAATCCTCGTTTCATTTCGCTAAATATCGGGTGACGATCAGGTCAGTGCAACTGTCCACCTACGTAGGTGAAAGCAAACGAAGCAAGGTTGATTTGTGGATTGGCAGGTCCCTCCTGCACAAGGACTACATTATTGGACTTACATTGGCGCAATGCATGTAGAAGCTCGCGTGTGACAATTACCCCTGCCCTATGGAGAGCTACATATATTATATACCCCGATAACCCAATGAGATCTATGTTGGTATTTTTGAGAAAAAGATTGTGACGTATTTCTCCGCGCCTACGCCGGAAAACGCAATATACAATTTGAGTTTCGATAGTTCCGCAGCTCTCAGCACTCGGTTGAACAACGAATGTATCGACTGATTTATTTACATGGGTTTTCGGTGTGGCCAGATGTTGCAGCCTCAATCGATTGATAGGATTATTAATTTCACATCAAGTCGGGGCTGTCTTCAAGGTTGTGCTATTGGGTTCCATCTTCCTGTGACAATCACCAACACCAAAAGAAGCCAACAATCCACAACCCCCGCGTTTGATAAAATTTGAGTTGATGCCTGCTCCAGAATATTTCCCCCCCGGAGCCAAATTAACCCCACGCCCTTTTTGAGAGACAATGATGTCAAGAGAAAGGTCCAACTTGTTTTGGGACAAGAATAAAATGGGGATCCGTGCGAGGAGACTGGTCAGGTCAGGTAGGTTACCAGCGTGCAGCTCAGCTGGGGGAGGGGAAAACTGACTACGCATTCTCGAATCTCTAGGTAGCAGTCAATTTCCTTATTGAGAGATCGTGCCGCGGCCAAGGACCCTCTTTTGGCGCTATCGACCCCGCAAAGATATGAAAATCATAGATATCTTCAAATTAAATACTACCGAGAGTCCCGTCCCGTTGTCTGTTTCCAAAAACACAGGCTGCATGCAACATACAATGGGCCAATAAAGATAAAACTTAGTATCACGCAATCGAGTAACTAAGCACTACTTCTGCACTACTTTTATAGCGTTATTTTAGGTGTGCCCAGTGCGTCAGAAAAGGACAGGGGGGAAAAATGCGGATGTATCCATGCCGTACGTTTATGAATGTGTCAAGCCTTAAACAGTGGTAAATCAAAACTATTTAAAGCACGTAGAACATCCCGTGTTAATTGATGCCCTAAGTTAGATCCAAGTTCTTTTATCATACAATTCGGAATAGACATATTAAAATCAAAACTTTTACAAGAACCATGACGGTCGAAATCACAGTTGAAAACGCCCTCCTCGCCCGAGCCCGCGCCAGTCACAACACTGATGACTGTATGGCACTCTACCAGGAATGGGCCGCGACTTACAACGAGGTACTGGCAGACGCGTCTCAAAATTACGTCGCTCCAGTCTTGGTCGCGCAAACCGCTCTCAAATGGAGACCTCAGCCTAGGGGGCCGATCCTGGATGCCGGCTGTGGGACTGGCCTGGTTGGAGAAGCCCTTTCACGGTCTGCGACTGTGACTGTGGATGGCATTGACTTGTCTCCAGCCATGCTCAAGGTCGCAAGGCAGACCGGCATATATCGAGATCTTGACATAGGGGACTTGAATCACAGGATTGAGAAACCAGACGAATCTTATGACATAGTGACCTGCGCTGGTACTTTTACCGAGGGCCACGTCGGCCCTGACCCTGCTTTGAGAGAATTTCTTAGGGTTACTAAGAAAAACGGTCTCGTTGTTGCAACAATACTTAATAAAATATGGAAGTCGGGGGGCTATAAAACCGAAATCGAAAAATTAGAGGCGGAAGGTCTTCTAAAAGTGCTTAGCATGGAGATCAAGGACTATAGAAAGGGCGCGGGCGACAAAGCAACATTCGTTGTCCTCGAGAAGATTGTGTCGACTTGATTTATCATAACGACTTTTACATGCGAAGAACTCAAGATGTTTTTTTTTTAAATGGAATTACAATTTTATAATTAAACTTCTGATTGGAACTAATCAAGTGACTTTTTTTCTTCCTCGGGTCAAAAATTCCTTAATTCAACACACCCAAATGACATCACCTGTCAATCATACTATGCCGTGATTTGAAAGACTATATTAATATTTTCGTAGCATGATCATGTACGATAGAAAATATCTATACTTTCACCAGGGCAAAAAAACAAAAAAAAAAAAAAAGATCAGTCGACATGGAGACTCGAGATACAATGGGCTATCCTCCCATAGGAGACTATGGGCTAATTGGTGACATGCATACCTGCGCGCTTGTCAGCAAACATGGAAGTATTGATCTCATGTGCTGGCCCGTGTTCGACTCGCCGTCGATCTTCTGTCGACTTTTGGACAAGGACAAGGGCGGTTACTTTGCAATCACTCCAGCAGCAGCAACAGAAGAAGAGCACAAGGCAACCAGCAAGCAGCGATACCTTCCATATACCAATATGCTAGAGACGAAATGGATCCATAATGAGGGAATCGTGGATATATATGATTATTTTCTTGTTTCGAGAAACAAACCGCTTTGGGGTCGGGAGAACGACGGTTTTGTGTCGGGCTGGTGTCCCTGCCAGAGGGAGACAAATCTTGATGACCCGATTCGCCATTCGTGTCTTATAAGAAAGGTCACATGTGAACGTGGTTCCATGGACTTGACTGCAAAGCTCTTTCCAGCATTCAATTATTCGCGAGACAAACACCAAATGGTGGATTATCCGGCTAGTGAATTTATCATGAATGAACGTCAAATACGGACAATCGTTTTCAGAAGCGATACGGAAACGCTCATTGTCGACATTGTGATTGACACGAATAACGAAAGCCAGTATGGGTTTCCAGCGATACAACTTAAAGCTCAAGATGGAACGGAAAAAACAAAGGGGCAGGGAATTGACGCACAATTAACCGTTTCTTATAAACAATCAGTGACTTTCATTATCCGTGGGGCGGGCACCAAAATTCCTGGGATTGGGGGAATTTCTTCATACATTGACGAGTTAGAAAACGAGACGTTCAACTTTTGGAAAACGTGGACGAAAAAGTGCACTTGTAGAGGCCATTACCGCGAGCAAGTCCTTCGAAGTCTGCTAGTGTTGAAGCTTCTCACCTATATGCCCACAGGGGCCATTATTGCGTCACCGACATTTTCCTTGCCTGAAACAATTGGAGGAACTCGCAATTGGGATTACAGGTATTCATGGATCCGTGATACTTCCTTTACCCTATACGTGTTTCTTGAGAATGGGTACAGCGAAGAGGCAGAGGCATACATGGGATTCATATACACTCGCGTCATTCCTTCAGTGACGAGGGAAGGAGAAGAAGCTAATCTACACGACGGCCTTACAAAGCGGCAGTCACTACCAGTCGTCATCACAATCAGAGGGGAATGTGATATTCCAGAAACGGAATTAAATCATCTAGAGGGCTACCGACGCAGCCGACCTGTCCGAATTGGGAACGGAGCTACATCGCACACCCAGCTCGATACATATGGGGCATTGCTTGATAGCATTTATCTTTACAACAAGTTTTCTGGTCCAATTTCCTATGACCGGTGGGTTGAGGTGAGAAGAATAGTGAATCAAGCCATAACATTACGCCACGAGCCGGACATGTCGATTTGGGAAGTCCGTGGCGCCAAGCAGAATTTCATTTTCTCCAAAATAATGCTGTGGGTGGCTATTGACCGGGCTTTGCGTCTTTCCGAAAAGAGGTCGAATCTGCCCTGTCCGGATCAACGGGCGTGGGTGACGGTGCGTGATGAATTGTATGGAGAGATTATGGACAAGGGGTTCAATCATGAACGCGGATTCTTCTGTTTGAGCTATGAGAATCCAGATGTTCTGGATGCGTCGCTTCTAATCGCACCCCTTGTGCTGTTTCTTGCGCCTGACGACCCGCGCTTCCTTAGTACTCTGTACCACATAATGAAGCCGCCTGAAGCTGGTGGACTCACGAGCGCAAAGATGGTTTCTAGGTACAATCATAAAAGGGCAAATGATGGTTCGTTTTTCCCCCTCGGGGACAAGTATAATCCGGTTTGGCGAGGGTATTAAATTTTTCGATGCAAGTAGGGTTCGGGGAACAGGAAGGTACGTTTGTTATGGTGACATTTTGGCTTATTGAAGCCATGAGCCGCGTAAGTTTATCACTCGACTTGGTACTATACCTGGAGCATATTGTTAACAAATTAACACGAATTTTTCAAGGCCTCTCGGGCCAAGAGACACATCCAAGATCATCCGCACCTGATGAAACTCGGTGACAGTACTTTTGCCTATTTCGACAACGTCATGGCTTTTTCAAATCATCTGGGAATGTTTTCCGAGGAGGTGGATGCTGCTGGGGAGCAAGTTGGAAATATACCCCAGGCCTTTAGCCATCTTGCCTGCGTAAGTGCTGCCATGAACTTGCCGGAATGAGACAGTCAGATTTCTGGAACAGACCACGGTTATGTAGATTATATAATATACCGCGTTATTTGTGCTGGACTACAAATAACATTGAATTGCGAATTGCCACGTATTAGGATGGACCTATCTCATATATAAGGAGAATTCAGTTCTAACCGTTCTACTAGTATAAGCCAACTTGGGTTATTCAAATCTCCGCCTCGTTCCTCTCAGTCAACTCCAAAGACAGTTCCTCATCCTCAGACACCGTATCCCGATAAGCAGTAACGTACGGCATTTTCCACCCCCAGCTCAACAACCCTAAACGACTGCTCCCCACAGGCATTCTCCTTCTCCTTCTACTACTTCTTCTCCTCCTCCTCTGCTCTCATCGCAGCAGCATCAACGAGCTGTCTTCATTCGGCTCGACCAGACCAAAGCCGTTGAAAAGCATAACAACCACCAAAACCGGCAGATAACCAAACCCAAACATCCAGCCGGAATGAACGTTGTAATTGAATGGCGAAATAGACCATACATGGGAAGATACAAGCGTTTGCACGACCTTGACGGGTAGAATCGGGAGTATCAAAACATACTTTAGAGGAATTGCGCGGTACACCATCAACATCACCGACCACCCCCGGTGACGAGATAGGGGTGGTATCAGGTGGTTGTAGTAGTAGTAGTAGTAGTAGTAGTAGTAGTAGTAGTAGTAGTAGTAGTAGTAGTAGTAGTAGTAGTAGTAGTAGTAGTAGTAGTAGTAGTAGTAGTAGTAGTAGTAGTGATAAATACTATGACTGAGACTATAGTAAATCATCCCCAGCGGCTGCTTGTAGGTGGTAGGTCTGCTGGATTGCGGTCGTAGATTTGTCGCTCCTGCCAACAGGCCCTGTGTTGTCGCCTGTCAGATTGTGCTGAACGACGAGAGAAAAAGAAAGGTTTACCAATGACGCACGCTTTCCCACACAGCAGCCGACAGGGGCGGCAGCATGAGATAGTAAATAAAGCCCTGCAGCACAAACGGCACCCCGGGGATATAGTCCCGGTCGACATCAATACTCATCACCCCGCTGAGCACACCACAAAGCGCGACAACGACAAGCCAACACCACACCAAACACCGACTAAGCACAGGCCAGCGCGTCTCCGGCGGCAGATGCAGACGGGCATGCTTTCGCAAGTTGAGCAACGAGAAAAACAACGAGCCGACAAACACGCTGGCAAGGGCCATGCCCAGTTTTGCATGGCGATTAATCTCGGCAATGGGAAAGGCGCACACGGTGCCATTGGAGACGGTGCCGTTGATGTCGATGTGCGGATCGTACGGCCCAAAGGCAAGCCAGCATGCGCTTGCGTTTGACAGGGTTCCGTTGGTGTACAGGGTGTAGTGGAATTTGCGCAGGATGGCGGGGGAATTGTGGTGGCTGCTATCAAAAGTCATGCTTTCATGCTGCTGTTCAGCTTGAACTTCAGCTTATGACTGTGCTTATGTCTATGCTTATTCTTATGCCAAATGTGCTGTCATGTTGGTAGAAACGATTCGTATTGATTGATTGATCTTCGGCACGGCCGGATGTTGTAAAAAGAAAAAGGGTTTGGCATGACGAGCGATGAAGTAGCCCATCGGGCAGTATTTTGAATACACAGCGCAGCGGTTCAACTGTTCAATGTTGGTTTTGCTAGAAACTGGGTCTGGTCGGACGAAACACTTGGTATATACAGTGTAGTAGGTACGTAAAAACTTATATGCATGTCATGTCGCACCGGCGTTGCACAGTATGCTCCCCGCATTGCAATTATGCCCGAGGAATCACGCGATCGAAGGAACAGGCTGTGATTGCTTGCAGCTTCAAGATTATCGAGCTAGATTACGATTTAGTATCAAGTCTAATTGTCTTAAGTGTATCTAGTACGATCAGACTATCGGCGCAATCGTCATCTCAATCTAATATAGATAAACAAGGTACGGAGAACATCTGACTCGGAACGCGACGGGACGAACCGGATCGGCAGCGACGACTTGACTATACAGTACTATGTATACATAGTATGTACATAGTGTTGTTCTGGCCGGAAAAAGGCTCCGGACGTCGCATTCTGAGTGGAACAGTGGATCAGCGAGGTGGCAATGGCAAAAAAAATTTTTTTCTTTTCTCGACGCAAATGGACGACTAATCCACCGGCATTGGTGAGTCGTAGCGAGACAGGCTGGCCAGAGCGTTTGAGAGAGCTGGCTGGCCCCTTGCTGCAATTCTTTTTTTTTTTCTTTTCTTTTCATTTTGTTTTTCCGATCAGCGAACAGCATAGGCAGAAACGAGTGGCCACGGCTGCATCCGGAGCGAGAAATACGAAGCGAGGAAGAAATTCTTCTTCTTCTTATTGTTTTAATAATAGAATTGAATAATTCTTTAGTCATGTACCTGAAGCCACCGGAGTCCACCATGTCTCCACAAAAGCAGTCCACTCGATCTTAGCGACCGCTGTGGAGGCGATTTTTTTTCTCTCTTGGTGTTTCACATGCTGTTCATTCCTGAAACTGCTTGGAAAGTACGTAGTAACATTATTATGACTTGGCATCATGATTATTCAAGGGTGATATTAATCAATTATGAACAGATCCCTGGAGAGGAACAGGCAGGCATCGGGTTTCCGCATTGGGAAGGCCGGCTCGTATCGGATCGGATCAGGTGCCAATAAATAGTACTAGTGCTAGTACGACAGAACGTATAGTAAATAGTGTTTACAGGTAATATTGTCATAGAATTTAAGTTTGCTACTGAAAGTATAAAATTCGCTATGAATGCTGTGCTGTGTCAGGAAATAGAACTGCTGGGGAATGCGGAGTGCATTGATGTACAAGTAATAATGATAATTAACTTAATACATAATAGACAGTAATATTGCTGTCAGCCCCCAGAATCCCTTTCTTTTTTTTTTTCTTTTCTTTTTCTTTTTTCTGCCGGATCGCAATAATTACATGTACCGAGTACGTATGCCCAAGCGGTTTATAAGCGACGGTCTTATGGTTACTACGACGTAGTACGCAGGAAGATGCACTCCGTATGGCGATTCGCGGCAAGCCTACTCCGTGCCAGGCTGGAATAGAGTGGAGAAGGCTCTCTCATCCCTGGACCAACGCAGAATGCGGAGATCTCTCAGCTCTGTGGCCTCACACGACACCCGCTGGATCCATGGTTTGAGGGCGGAACGGGGCGGGACGGTCCCGCGGCCCACTGCCCCGTATACATACTACGTACGTCCTCTTATACTCGGGTGCTACGTACTCTGTAGTTCCAATATACGTATCCAGTACCGTATGTGTCCTCCGTACGTACTCGGTGTAAAATGCAGGGCACTGCTAACGAAATGAGTGGTGTGATTTACAGTGGGGGTGCTGCAGGCCAAAAGTCTGGAGAGATCTGAGAACAGGCGATCATCCCCTGAGTCTGCTGCTAAGAAGACATTAACCAGTTTTAACTAGTCGTACGGGACGGACGGACTGCTGGTACGTCGTAACACAGCCTTCTTACAGGCTGCTCCCCTCATCTGGCTCCATCTTACCCCATACTATTCTCGCATGATTGCCTGCTTGGCGCACATTCTTCGCTTCCGGCTCGGTCGCTTTGCGCAAGGGCGGCTGACCCGTTGGCTCGCTTGGCGTTCATACTGGATAGCGTATCCATACGCTGTCAGTGCCACAGCAGGGTCTGGGCGAGGGCTGGAGAGGGCTTGTGTGTGTGTGCTCTCACCGTCAGTCCCATACACTATACACTATACACTATACACTATACAGTGTACAATGTATATTGTATAGTGTATAGCGTATAGCGTATAGCGTATAGTGTATAGTGCATATTGTAAGTGTATCGTCAGTATGCTAATTACAGCCCATTCATGATTCAACAATAACAATGCCAGATTCGGGCGGGCATGCAGATTGAAACCGCGCCGGCGCGGGCTAATGCAGTGGGCTAATGCAGTCGTAGTGCTGCTCATGAGGACGTCTCGGCCGCGAGGCTCGTGCCCGCCTTGGGGGGAGGGGGGGGGCAATGGCTGAGGTGCGCGATTATTCATTACTACATCTGCAGTCAGTGTCTGGCTGTAATAATATTAATAGTATATAACTAGAGAGCGTGCTGCGAGGCGCGGGAGAATCTGTTTCTTTCTTCTCTCTCTTGCTCTCCCTCGCAGGCGAAATAGCGAGTAACGAATAACGTACCCCAGCACCTTCCCCGCCTGACACGCAGTAACAGTGCAGCTAACTTTAGCGGCCGAAAAAACACGAGCGGTACCATTCGCTCTCGCTCACCACCATCGCGCGCGCGCTCTCTCTCTCTTTCTCCCCTGTGACGCCGTACAAGAACTCTGCCCCCCTCTTTCTCCTCTCCTCTCCTCTCCTCTCCCTCTCCCTCTCCCTCTCCCGCTCCCTCCCTCCTCCCTCCTCCCTCCTCTCGCCCTCGCCTACTATCCTCAATCCCTCCACCCTCTCGCCCGTATGTCGGGTTCCCAATGTTGTCCATGCAGAATCCCCCGTCGCCCGTTCTAAGCGCTCCCATCGGTCCGTTCCGCTTCAACTCGGCGACCACCAACATTACCAACATCACCAACATTACTACCAACAACAACAACATCATCATCGACAACAATCACCTCTCGACCAGCGCGGTCGAGAGCCCGTCCACCCCGTCGTCCCCCTCGTCCTCCGATGGCATTTCCCTCGACGATGCTCCCGACGGCGTGAACGCCTGGTCGCACGCCGCCCGCTCCAAAGGCGCCGTCAGGATGCGCCGCGAGTCCGAGCAGACTTCTGCCTCGTCCGCCACGTCGGCCACGTCGGCCACGTCGACCACCTTTGGCTGCACCATTGCCAATGCCACCGACCCTATCGACGCCGACTCGCCCGACCTCGTGCCCAAAATCGAGGAGCTGGATGAAGATGGGGACGCCCTGCTGTCCGTCAAGCCCGGGGACCACAACGCCGCCGAAGCTAACCCCACCACTGCCGCCGTCGCCATGCCGCGGAAACGAGGGCGTCCGCGCAAGCACCCACTGCCTGTCCCCGGTGGCCAGGTCAAGATCGCCAAGGGCCGCTCCAAAACCGGCTGCATTACCTGTCGCCGGAGGAAAAAGAAGTGCGACGAGACCAAGCCAGCCTGTAAGAACTTGTCGAGCGCGAGCGAGCGAGAGCGTCATGACCCAAAATGCTAATGTGATTGGATTGTAGGCCTGAACTGCCAGAAAAACGCCGTCGTCTGCGAAGGCTACCCGCCCAAGGAAATCTGGAAGAGCGGCCGGCAGAAACTAGAGGATGGTATGTCTTCTTCGTCTCGACCTGTGCCGACCCAGGCTGATATACGACTAGCCGTCCGCCGGGGCTCGTTTTCCTTTTTGCCCAAAGGCCTGCCCATCCTGATCGACGGCATCGAGACCGACATCGACCGCCGCTTCCTCGACCACTTTGTCTTTGAGTTTAGCCGCGTGCTCACCCTCATCAACGATGACTCCAACCCCTTTAAAGAAATCCTGCTTCCGATGGCCACCCAACACCGCGGCTTGATGCACTCGTTGATGTGTCTGTCGGGATCGCACTTGTCTGCCCGCGACCCGGAGCCGCGGTTCAAGGAGAGAAAGCACTTTCACTTTGATCGCGCCATCACCGACTTGAGGGAAAACATCAATGCCGCCCCCGTTTCCGACAGCAACAACCAAGATCCGCAGTTGTTGGTCGAGGACCCCATTATTGCGTCGACGCTGGCCCTGTGCCTCAACACCATTTGCGAGGGCGAGACGGGCGGCGAGTACCGATCGCATATGGATGCCGCTCGCTATCTGCTCATGTCTCAAAAGCCCAAGAACGAAAAATTCCGCCAGTTCATTGTCGAATTCTTTCAGTACCACGACGTCTCCAACTCAATCACCTCTCTCGATCGACGGCCGCTGCCTCTGGACAATGGCATACGGCTGCCCGACTTTGTCCCGCATGCCCAAGCCGGGACGTTCCTGGGTATTTTCGACGGACTCTTCAGCCACATCTCCGAAATCACACGACTGAGAGATCGAATTCGCCAGCGACACAATGAAGGATTCGAGCCCGCAGTCGACTACCAGACGCTCAGCGAAGCGGTCGCCATCGACTCGGCACTCCGGGTATGGGAGCCCACGTATCCACCCGAGACGCCCAACTGGTACGCATCACAGCTGTACCGCCAGTCGACGTGGGTGTATCTGTACCGGACGATCCGGCCGTCACGGCCGAGCGAAAAGATCTCGCAGGTGGTTGACGATGCGCTCAAGTACCTGGAAATGCTGCCGTCGGATGCGGGTGCCTACAGCATCATGCTGATGCCGCTGTTTCTGATCGGCTGTTCAGCGTTTGAACCGCATCAGCGGGAAAGAATCAAAAGGGGCTTCGACGCCATGGAAGGGTATTCCAACCTACGCAACATCGAACCAGCCCTCAAAGTGGTTGAGCGGGTGTGGGAGGTGATGGACTCCCGTATGGAGGACAGCTGGGACTGGGAGCGGATTATCGAAGAGATGAAGATGGATTTCCTGATCACTTAGGGAGGTTTTTGGCAGTGGTCTACGTCGAGCGCGCTGCATAGCATAGCATGGTTTTCTATTATCTTATCTGTTAACTGTTTCCATATTTCTGGACTGGCGTTGGGCGGCGGTGGTGGTATTGGAAACCAAAAAATTACGTCTTCGCCAGGTAGGCTTTTTTTTTTTTTTTCTCTTTTTACTCTTGAACGACACGAGATGCTGCCATTACTATGGGGGTTCAAACCATTTGACATTGACGGATCCGGCGAGGCTGGAATACATACATACATGCTGATATTTATACCGATGTTGGGCGTTGTACATTTATTTCCTACGTGGTGTGTACACGGACTGTTTTATACCTATTTTATTACCTATTCTTGTGCATACTGATGTATTTTACTTTTTTGAACATACATGATACCTATATACATAACACATCCTTCACTGTACTGTGTACAGACCCGCAAACACGTGTCCAAGATGATTCGATTTGTTAGAGTTTTCTTTTTTTTGTTTTCTTCCAAGACTGATCGTCGCGTCAACTGGGTCGATTTGGGCATGTGGTATTGTGACTTGGAAAGCCCGCACCGCGGCCACCGCCTATTAGCTGTCAGGTTATATGTATTAGGTTGGGATAGGCGCTGTGCATTTGCAGCCCCGGGGGGG
>CVMT01000002.1:2290654-2352648 GCA_000985935.1 Talaromyces islandicus | reverse complement strand
AGAAAGGGGGACCTTTCTTCCCCGCAAAAAAAGTAAAAAAAGAAAAAAAAAAAAGTTTAACTCTTGTGGTACAGATACGTAGTACGTAGTACGGAATACGGACGCACGTATCTGATTCGAAACTTGTTCAGCAAGGAGTGGGCGTTTTATCCCCTGCATGTGACCGGGGTCACCGACTGGCTCCAATAAATTCTTTTTCATACCAGAAAGGCTGGGGTAAAAAAAGGCCAAGAAAAAAGAAAGAAAGAAAGAAAAAGAAAGCGGGAAAATTTTAATCCCGTTTAAGCCCAACACGCCCAATCCGACGTAAGCCAAAACCACCAATCAAACACGCAACAAGCATCCAGGCAAAAGCCGCCCAAAACCCCGCGCGATAGCCCACCAGCAGGGCCTCGGGGGACGATTTGGGCACGTAGCGCGAGTGTTTTGTTGTGGCCGAGGAAATCACGGCCATGATGGTCAGCGCAATCGACGTTCCAAACTGCGAGACGGTATTGAACACGGCGCCGGCGAGGGCCTGCGTGCGCGCGGGGAATACGTCGGATACAACCAGCAGTCCCACGGTGAACAGGATGTCGGCGCTGATGGGCGAGAGCGCCTGCGCAAAGAAGGCGTCGTACCAGTAGGGCCAGCGCACGTCGATGACGGCCATGAGCAACGGGCCGGCGCTGCTGAGGATAAGCGAGCCGACGACCAGGTGAAAGGCCGATGCGCGGTGGATTAGCAGTCCCGTGCTCAGTTGGCAGATTGCGCCGACAATGGTGTTGGGGAGAATGCGGAGGGACGCTTCGAGCGCGCTGAGGCTTTGTACTTGTTGGAAGCTGGTCTTGTGGTTAGTTTTATTTTCTTGAAATATAAGAATGCATAAAAGTTGTCAGAAACGGAGAGATACGAACAAGAAACTGCAGAATAGCTCCATCATGTTCAGCACCCCCCACACCAGCATCACAATCAGGCAGATGTTGGTGAAGACGGCGTTCTTCCACAGCGAGTTGGGGATTAGCGCTGGCTGTCCCAGGCGCTCCTGGCGCTGTTCCCAGAAGATAAAAAACGGCACCAGGGCAGCGCCGACGATGAGCAGGGCAATGTTCACGGGGGCTTTGATGTTGGAAACGTCGTTGGTCAAGGCACTATAAACAATATTTGTCAGGCTTCAAACATTTTCCTTGATAGTGGACTGATTTGATAAACCCACGCCAAAATGTACGAAAACAACGACAGACACGCGCACGACACAAACGCGCCGACCCAGTCGATATCGGTGCGCAGCCGGGCAATGCTCGCCCAGTCATTCTTCTTCTCCTCGGTTGGGAGCGCCCAGAGACTGACGAGGAACAGCGCAAAACACAGGCCCGCGGTGATATAGTAGCCAAAGCGCCACCCAACCGTCTGCAGAATCACGCCTCCCAGCACCAACCCGGCCGAGAACCCAATCGGCTGCACAAACCCCAGACACGAAAAGCCAATGTTGCGTTTGCGTCCGTTGGGCACCGTGGTCGACACAATGGCCACCGAGGTCGGGAGGCAGCACGAGACCGCCACGCCCTGCATCGCGCGAAACATGATCAGCTCAATGCCTGTGCGCGCGAGACCGCAGCCTAGAACAAAGCATGCGACCAAGAAACAGCCGATCAGGTTGATGGACCGGTTTCCGACCACGTCTGCAACGGAGCCTGCCAGGAGAAGACATGAGCCGCTTGCCAGGCTGCCTTGGTATCAGTATGGAGTATGGCTTTCGCACGGTACGAATGTACACAAAAACTCACGCATATACAGAAGATGGCCTAGCAGAGTTAGATTAAAGTACAACTCTTAATTGAAGAAGAACAAAATATTACCAGAAAACCAAATCCTCCGAGAGCCCGATATCCTCTGCGGTGCGGGGCAGTCCTACGGTCAACAGGCCCGAGACGAAACTGCTCAAAAAGCCCACGCCACCAACAGACAGAACGATAACGGAGAACTTCCAGTTGGAGATCTCGGCCACACGATTGGTGCTGGACGCGGCTGTGCTGCTGTGCTGGTGGCTGAGGTTGAGGTCGAGGTTGAGGTCGTCATGTGTTTTGTCTCCATTGTTGCTGCTGTGAGAGAGAGGCTTCAGGGCCACAGCGCCGCCGGCGGTGCTTTCAACTGAGGTTGACGGGTTACCCATGGCGAATAAAATGTTGCAGGATGTATTATTGTATGCCCAGTCGTGACATTGACAAAGAGTCGAAATTAAATACGCGACGTTGAAATTTTCTTTCACTGTTAGACTGGGCGCGGCTGTGATTGGCCGGTTTTGACGGATCTGTAATGACATAGGGCGTGCTTTTAGCCTTGTACGTACTGTACACTACGTATAAATTAGTTATACTATTTTTGTCTATTGCTGTGTATATATACTTGCTTGAATTTATAGTCGAATACACACCTGGCATACCTGGGTGTTTGGTGCCAGTCAATGATGCCAATTCGTTGTTTGCGCGCAACAATGCCTATCTAGCAAATAGTATTTGCGCCGGGCTGGCCCTTGGTTGGGCTTTTTACCCTTGGCCATTAGTTAAATGGGCATTTATAACGAAAGCTTAACCCAAAAATAATAACATTGTAAAGCCTTCTCGTCCCCCCTGTTTCGGGCGAATTGTTGAATTGTCGCTGCGCGAGCGAGAAAATGAGAAACATCTACTTCCTGAGCCCGCTGGGCTCCGCAATGGGATATGCAGGCAACGTGCTTCCCGAGCTGTCCGTAATTGGAAACCCAAATTGGACACTTCCTGCGACATTTTTCCAGCGTCGTCGTCTTCTGGAAACAGCAATGTCGCACGTGAGGTGGCTGTCGTGCCGGGGGAAAAAGTGACATCAACCTTGGTATATGTGTTAATGAACCTTGATATATACATGTATGCTTTTATAGGCGGAATACATATTTAGAAAGAGAACAGTGAATTTAATAATCAATTGATGATAAGAAATTAAAATTGTAATGTTTCTCGAATATAGACATCAGTACGCGCCGAGACAATTGTCTGCTGCAAGTAATTAATTAGGGCTTCAAACTTCACGGGGTCTGCTCCAATCCCGGCTTGCCACCGACCATATTTTAACCTACCTCTTCCTGTCCCTATTTTTATTATATGCTTCTCCGTCAATGTATACTTTAATGCACGTCTATTCGAAGGCGAAACGAAAATTTCAAAGGAAATGGCATACCGCGGCTTTGGAACAGGTGGAGCAGAATCCCGTCGTAAACATTGACTTTACTAGCGCGTAAAAAAAAGTAAATAGACCCTGCAAACAAAAATAGCCCAAAAGTATAGTAAGAGCGATTAAGATCGATAGATGGTTTGCACAATTAAAGCATACCTTAACCTACGCAGTTTCAAATACTCTTAAAAAGAAACATCTCCGTCCGTAAATCTGATCCGGAATACAATAAAAAACAATGCTTGATTTTCTCATTAGCAGCATTTTGGATCCATTGCATTCCGTGCAACAATACAATTTTCAATCCCAAGAATGCCCGTGCTCGCCCTGGCTATCGCTTATCGGGAGATCGACAGCGGAGACGATGACAGCTGTTCAATTATTAATGGGACGACTGCAACTAATTAGCTCAATCACGGCTTGTTTCTTTTCCCCAACCCACCATTGAACCCATTGCCGGCCCTTGCAACAGGCCATACCACGGAAAATAAAAATCACCATGGGCTCTCCTCTCCGGGCGCTGGCATCGCTTTGCCTCGTTCTTTTCTGGGCCTGCCCTGCCCTCGCCGGCATGATCCAGTACTGCAGCGACGAGCCGCCATTCTGCGTCGGCGTAACACTGCAACAAAACAGCTCGACCGATGCCCACGACGTCTACATGACGCTCACTGCGACGCCCTCGGAAACCGGAGGCTGGACGTCAGTCGGGTTTGGGTCTGCCATGAAGGATTCGCTAATGTTCATCATCCACGCCGCCGCCCCGGATAGTGACTCGCTGGTCACCAGCGTGCGCACCGCCGAGGGTCATGTCATGCCTACTCCCCTGACCGAGCACACCAACAACATCCAAGTCCTGCGTACCGCTGTGTCCGAGACCCAATACTTTGCGCAATTCGCCTGCTATGCGTGTGACACATGGTCACCTGCCGAAATCGACGTGCAGGGGAACTCGTCGTTTATATACGCTGCGAATACCCAACAAGCCTTCTCCAGCGCGGGTGATGGCGATGCAAACGCCAACAACTTGCAGGTTCACAATCACCATGGCGTTCTGATCGGGGATCTGAGCGCTGCTTGGAAAGCGCACGAGGACGATGGCATTCCAGAGATCCAGGGCACCGAGACCATCGGGTTCAGCCATGTACCTCACCACCACGGCGGCGACGACGACGAAGCCCTATTCTCCCCGGTTCGAGTGCACGGTGTCATCATGACAACCGCTTTCATGGGCTTGTTCTTTGCCGGAAACCTGACCATTCGCCTCCCCTTGCTTCGCGCCTTCAAGTACCACTGGGTCATCCAGCTGTCTGCCTCGGTGCTGGCCCTGGGCAGCGCGCTATACATGTTCCTACGCGCCAGCCACCTCGGCACCCACAAGATCATCGGTCTCGTCGTGGTATGCGCTCTGATCGCGCAAGCCGCCGCCGGCTACAAGCACCACATCGACTTTGTGCGCATCCGCCGCAAGACCGTTTTCTCGCTGGCCCACCGCTGGCTCGGACGCAGCATTTTTGTGGCTGGCACGCTCAACGTCGGCCTCGGCATGTACTACCGTGGATGGTCGACCATGGGCTTGTTGGCTTGGTTTGTGGTCTGGAGCGCCGAGCTGGTCGGTTTCGCCTACGTCGTGGTGCACCACCAGCGCCGTGCCATGAGGGAATCCCGGGGCCAACCCATTGTCACCAGGGATTCGGAGAGTGAGATCTTTGACATTGGTGATGACCTCGAGGATGGAGAGGACGTCGAGGGAATCCCGTTGATGGAGAACGGCGGTAAGCACGAGGAAAAATAGGTTCAATGTTGTTTTGGGGGAGGGGGGGTTAAACATGTTTTTGCATTTGTCGGAAATATACATCTTGATGATATATGCAAGTGCAATGTCTGGTAATTTGACATGGTATCAACTATTAGGTTAGAACCTTTTGAATACAAAATGAAACATTAATATTATGTTTTTCTTTGAATTTCTACAATTATTCCAATAATGATATGAATGGCACAATATTATACATAAATCTACATATAATGCTATCAATCTCAACTTCAAATGTTGGAATGATAGGTAAATGCCAAGGGAGCCGTTTCAGAGGTCCAGCCCTAAACAAAAGTCCTGGCCACCCAGATTGGGCTTTTCTCTTCGGTCCAGCCGACATCCTCCAAAGTACAGCCCTTGACATTTACTTTCATAGACTCGAGATCACCTCGAGGGCCGCCAATCCAGAATTCCTGGCCCCTTTCCCACGAGCAATTGTCAACATTTATGCATTCGATGATTCCTCGAGCGCAAGGGGCTCTCTCTGTGCATCTGGGTTTAGATGGTGCAATTTGGTTGATAAAATCGCGCAAAATCAAACAAGTCGGCACTTTGTAGACTTGGAACAGGAAACCACCAGTCCCGTCAAAAGGCAAGCATCCCGGCTCGATGAGGTTGACGATGGCGTGTTTGGTTGGAAATATATACCCATGAGTAAGACCGTCGTTCTTTGAACTTTCGAAAGTGGGGGTGCTAGAGAGAGCACGAGGGATGTTGAGGACAAGCTGGGTCCCGGGAATTAAGCATCCAGCTGGTGTTGTGGGCAGCGGAGAGGCAAGGATGCACTTGTGCTCAGAGGACACAGTTGGTTGTGACTTGGGGAGCAAAGGTGATGAAGAATCATTGTACAACTCAGAGGCAAGCGCATCCTCAGAGTAGTATCTGGTGCCGCGCTGTTCACTGGCACCGTATTCCCGAACAAGGCCATCTGGATCTCGGTATAGCCTGGCTTCGTGATCCGGGGATGAATTGTGCGGTAATTGGTAACCCTTTCGAGGGTTATGCTACATGATGATAAGTACAAAAGATGTATATTGTCACACTATTCAGTGACAGCTCACCCCATAATGATGATTGTTCACCGGAAGATAGAGCGGCCGCGACGAACGATCCTCTTTTGGTGTGGAAGCAGACCTGTGATGTCGGTGCTGACAGTTCTGTTTCCTAGGTACGGCATCCGGAGGGCTTAGAGGTAAACTGTCGATAGAAGCCGGGCCGGAATATTTGTACGTGTACTTGTACGTGACATGAGTCATTTCCGCGAGGTGTGACAAGACAATGACTGCAAGGGACAAGACAGGAATAACAAGAACATTCAAAGAGTCATCGGCTGTGAAGAAGAATGGTGGAGAGAGCAGCGGCCGTCCCACGGCAAGGCAGGCAGGAGCTGCTGATGACTCAGGGCGCGTTCTTTCCACGATGATTCACAACATCAGAGAATCTCACATGGAAGAGTCATCAGTTATCGTCTCATCTAGTCTGGCAAAAAAAAAAAAAAAAAAAAAGACAAGGTCAAGATACGAAGCTAGCTTCTATATATTCGTTTCGTGGCATCGTATAAGTTTTGGATTATTGTACAGTGTTGTATATGCTATATATGTTGTACACGACTAGCCGCCTGCCACCACCGCAAGACCTTCATAAATCTTTCGCTTCACAGCCAGAAAGCTCCCTGCTCCTCTTCGGCTGGATGCAGAAAACTGCGCCGCCGCCTCGACTTCAATGGCGCCCGTACTCGATTTCCGAACAGCCACCACTCCATCGATGAGCAGCGTTCCTTCGCCGCGGAACTCGGCCTTGTGGCCAGCAGATTGCATGAGTTTTCGCAGATCTGCAAGACGCAGATCACCCACGTGGAGCGGCCGCGCCATGGAGCGAGTGCCTGCCGCGATATTGGCAGGGAGAACATCGAGGATAGGATAAACATCCGGCTTGGGAGCAGACCCGTCTTGTTCACCCTCTCCTACCGTCGGAGCTGCGCCCGCCTCACTTTCGCCATCCAACAGTTTCTGTTTTTTGCTGACGGACTCCGAAACTTCTTCCTCAGTGGTTGCTGTCTCGGACGGCTTCAACTGTGCAGTGATAGCCACGACGCCGAGGCTTCGCACATGCTGCCATTTGAGGCGCCGGACCAGGTTGTTGCTCAGTTTTACCACCCATGTATTTGTATCCACGCTGGCATCGACAGTCTCTCCGTTGATTGGTGTAAAAATATCAACGGCCGTTGATCGATCGCCGGCATCTTTGCCTGCAAGCAAGTTCCGGCATTCCGCCGCAAGGCTTGCCGTTTCTTCCTTCATGCCACCAACAAGAATAAGCTTGCGTGGTTGGATGAGTGGAATCAACATTTCAAGACTCCGCTTGTCATGCAATCCCATATAATCAACATACGCTATGCGTGCGTTCACAGTAATATTAGACTGATTATATACGGATTTGGCCGGGCCTTCAAATAGCGGATCGTCGGGCTCGTCTTCGGACATTTCAGCGTCATCGCCATCCACAGCAGCCTCATCGGCCAAACCAATATCTCCCTCGTTGCTGGTAGGTATCCCATTCTGAGAGATTGCCTGGCGTTTGCCAGTGGCCCCTGATAACCGGCGACCGCTTGGCCCGGTTTCGTCCCAGCGACGTTTCTGCCCCAGCTTCATCTCGCCCTGAGATCTGGATGGATTTTGTTGCATATCTGCTTCTTCGCGCTCTTCCGCTCGTAGGTATTCCTCAGGACGGATAAATTCTCCATATTCATCTCCGCGCTTTTTGTGGGCAACATATGGAAACATTCGCTCACGTCCCTTCTTCCCACGGACGTCGTAATCGAAAACGTTTTTGCGCCGTAAGAGAATGTTGACGCCTAGGTCCTCGTCTCTCAGACCCAGCTTGTTTCGATTCGAGTGTGCCAATGAGGTCGAGAAGTTGAGCACTCGCCCCTGTTGTTCTGAGTCTGAGTCTTCAGATGAAGTCGAGCTTGCGCCATCATCATCGAGAGCATCCCCAGCACCATCGATATTTGACTCTCCGCGTGCCTGTGACGTGTTTTGGATCTGCCTTTGTGTGGCAAGATATTGCTGATACAAAACCTGCTCATTGTCGTCAAGAGGCGTTCGTTCTACATCCGTCATGACAAGGTCCTGTCCTCCGGAATGGATCTGCTCGAGCAACTCTCCATTCTTCGCCGTCTCCATCGCCACGCCATCCTTGCGCTCCTCATACCACTTCCATATCACGCGACCAAGAGTCATTTTCTTCGATAGTTTTGGATCATCACTCGAGTCATCATTCATATACCGATTTGGAAGCGACTCGGTGAGGATAATAAGGTTGTGGGAGCCCTGAGCCAAGCGACGTAAAGATTCTTTTGAATAGCCCCAATCCAATGAAGTGTCAGAGGCAATGATCACCTTCGGTGTATTGTCTGTGAGGATCTTCTCCAACTTCTTCTTCCTTTCGACAATCTTCAGGTGCTTCAGAGTAAATGGCGCCAGTTTTGTAGTTTGTTTGTCCCGTGCACCAGGGACGTTGCGCGCTTGGTTATCAGTCCTCGTTTGACCTTTACCAGCTGTCGCATTATCTCCTTCGACAGCTTCAAACTCTCTGACAATACTCTCATCCATCCATTCTAGCATACTTCTTGCAAGCCGCATTGTGCTATGCGCCTTTTTACCTGCCAAGTAGAGCTCGGCTCCTTTCAGCACATCCTCTCCATCGACAGATTCAGCAGCGTCACGCCAAGCATGTTCCAGGGCATATGACAGCTCCAGAACCCGGGCGCTGGTATCGGTTGGGATCAACACGGAACCGCCTTTGGCAAGACTGCTGCGGATCATATCGAAAAGAAGCAAGTCCCGCTTCTGACGACCACCAGGCGGTGCGAACTTATCGCCCCCTTTGCTACTGCAGATGAGAGCAGTAGGCTTACGTAGTTGCTCAATAACTTCTGTTCCACTCGCGCCGGATCCACCAAACCATGCTGCACCTGCCACCACGTTTTCCCTTGCTTGGTTCCAGTCAACTGCATAGACAATTGACTCCATGCCATGCTGAACGTGCCATATTGTGCCTCCAACCGTATGTCCGGCACTATATGCGGTCAACATCAAGCCATCCAGAGGGGGCGAAAAAGGCGAACAAAGAGGCGAGTGCGGTTGAGAGTATTTTAGTGGGTGAATGAGTGAAAAATATCGCGCAATTTCTTCGGGAGTTGGTGGCTGAAGGAGAATACGACCAGTTGAGGCTATGTCGCTATGGTTGTGCTCATTCTCCCCGACTGACGCTGCTTCTGAAGAAGCCGAAAGGGAAGTACCAGGTTCCGAAACCGAAGATTTTGGTAAAAATGTTGCTGCGAGCGGTGTAGAGGCGTACAAATCCTGCAACAGTGTCCTCCCGAGAGAAATAACCGGACTAGTGGCGTAGACTGGAATCTGCGTGAAAAGAGGAAATGTTTTGCAGCAATGCGCATAGGCACCGAGATGTGAGATTGTCGCATGGGTCAAAAGAACGAGGGAAAGCGTCGGGATATGCCTATAAGATAGCTCCAAGTCAGATCAAAAAAAGATAGGCGTTTTGGGTTGGACGAGCTGAGCTGAACTTACTTTTCCAATTCAGCTAATTCCAATGTATCAAAAGTTTCATCCCAGCCAACATCGACGAGGATCTTGATTCCACCTTCAAGCTCGAGAATTGACTGGGACGCCTTGGAAGACGAGGACTGAGCCCCGAGGAGCGGCGTGAAGGTGAACATGTTGGCTACGGACGCCTAATGGCGCCGTTTTGGAGCGTTTTCTCAAAGTGCGGCAGTAAATTCTCTGCAGATATTAAACCTTTTGAAAGGTATGATTTCGCTGGTTTTCTGTAGTTGTTCTGGTATGAAGAGAACAATGCAGATGGTTGAAAGCTTGCTTTGAATGACGAGGCAGTTGTCGCGTTTCCGCGGGTTATGTTTGCAGGGTTTGCACTCTCTCCGATTCGGCCAATCCTGGGGCCCGTTCTATACCTGCAACACTATTCGGGGTTGCGCTACGTGTGTGGATCATTTTGACTGTAAGCATGATGGATATGTTATGTTAGTCGCGGGTAATAAAACTGTCTGGTCTGTATTCTCAACAAACAGGCAAATTTTAACTTGTACACTATATACATAGCAGCTAAGCCATAGTTGTATACGAATTACTAGCAAGAAGTTGATATCAGAGAGGAGTTTTGGTTCTGTTTTAATGTTTCCTAACCAGACTATAGATGTTTCAATTTCATCGGGGTATCATTTCGCAATATGAAAAGCATAGATGAAAAGACACAAAAATATTCCCACAAATATGGATATCGCAACACACCATAGACACTTGTTTTTGTCAATATGAAAAATCTCGTGTCTTTCTTCCAACGTTCCTTGTGACTCCCTTACTTTAGGTCTACCAACTGCATCTTGTTGTGTCAATTGGCTAATATTTGAGAGCAACGGAGCCTGTTCATTGGGGCTATCGGCAGCGAGCTCTTCGCATGATCTTTGAGTACAGGCACTATTTGTTGTGCTCAGTGGAATCCTTTTGAGAGGCATATTCTGTCTTGCAATTGTAACTGTTGACAAAGAACTCTTGGGCGTCCCTCGCACAAGTTGCGTATTTGAACAGGACCCGTTCGCCTCGGAACGGTTTCGGATATGGGCTCTGGGGAGTAACTGGATATCAAAAGATGAGTCAAACGGTTTGCCTCCTTTAGTATAGTCTCCTATAGCAGAAGCAATCTGTTGCGGCTCCTCCACAAATCGACCTTGGGAGAACCAAGGAATCGTAAAGAGCTGCTGATCTGTGAATGGCGCCGCCGACTGCGGCACCACATGTACTAGAGACCCGTGTCTACATCTAGAAACCAAAAACGGGCTGTTTAAAGACCCTGAGTTTAGAGATGATGATACATGTCTTGCTGAGGGCTTGATGTGAACCAATCGTCCCGTACCAAAATCCCCAGGAGTGTTTCTTTGCGCTAGGCCCTCGGCTTTGACAATTTCAGTAGGAAACGCATAAGCTTTTGAAGGATTGAATGGCTTTCCCTCTATCTTTCGCCGTTTCCGTGATGGTTCCATGCTCAAAAGTGCTGCTACAGTGAGACGAGGCTTTGTATGGTATGCAGGGTTGACACTTACCATGTACGAAATGTGACACGATATTGATCTTTTTGGTCGCCCAATGTTTTTTTTAAGACGGAGCTAAATGTTTTGGCTCTTAGTCTACAGTTGAACTGGCTCAATCTGGGCCACGTATGGCCTAGACAGCAGTACGGTTTCTCCTCTGAAGAGCCAGATAATCGGACAACTAGTTGCAAAGGTTAACAACAGCACTGAAAGAATTTTATATAGCCCAGATAATATATCTCTCAACACAAATCGCTTACAGTGATTAGAATCAAGGGAGCCCTTGTAGACGTCTCCGTTTCCCCCTTCTCATACTTTGAAGCTTTGTCGAGTGCGTGTCTTTGCCAACCGAGTCATGTACCACAAGTGTACATGTATATAAGAGAAAAGAGGATTGAAACCAAGGACATGGAAAGAATTCTATGGGGCCAGCGCAGATTATATATACATTAGTTCGTACTCGCTAGAAGGGGAAAAAATTAAATAAAAAAAAATAAAAAAAAAAAAACGTGCCCACGTGCCGAATTCGTATTCTTTTGCCTGCACCTCTCTCCAAGAGATACCTTAAAGCATCTCGATCGATCTAAAATAAGTTCAAAATGTTCTATCCCCTAATTTCAATCCCTGGGTTCCCTATTTTTTTAAAAAGGAAACGGGGTCTCTCCATAGAGATCCCAAGTGGAGGTCGGGGAAATACAATCAAAACATCCAATGACAAGAGAAACCCGAAAATCTCGAGCAAAAGTCTGGAGTAACATTCTTGGGTAGAACAATCGGAGTCATGATCCGGAGAGACTTAGCATGTAGAATGTGATGATCTGAGATATAATAGGATGGAACGAGTAATCAAAATGTGCTGCAGCACAGACAACAGTGCATCGATGCGTCTCTTTGACCTCCAGTGTCATTCCTCAATGACGCCATCCAATAACACAGGCTCTCGATATAGTTTGGAATGTAATGACTGAGGAATATAGTTCAAATGGTGATACAGGACGTACATAGAATTCTAAAATTTCAAATGATAGTCCTTGATTTTGTCCATAAATGGTCTCATGATGATTTGTTCCATCATTGTGGGAAAAAGCCACGGGACATGGTCGCCTAAAAAGGAGGTTCTAAATCAAGGGATATTTTAATGACTCAAATAAGCCATCCTGTGGAATGAATTGATTACTTCACAGCATCAGAAGACATGCTCGGCGTCAAGTAGAGGTGTTAATTAATGCTGGACATGAGCCATTTTGCCAAGTTTTAAAAATCTTATAATATCAGCGAAAAGGCAGGGACGTCAAAAATGCGTAGCATTTGCCATCAATACACCAGAGCACACACTTATGGATAATGTTGCGGGCAATGGAAAACGCTTGGCTCTTTTTTTCTTTCAATAAAAACAAACTAACAAAACAATTACTGGTAGTATCTTGGCTCGTCAAACACATGGTATTGGTGGCCACGAACTCCTTCGCCTCTGAACAAGGCTGGGAAACGAAGCCCCTCAGGGACCGTTTCTTCAGGAATAAGTGTCTGTTCCTTGCTTTCTGGTTGGCCGACAACGAACTTTCCAACCTGTGATGAAAATATTAGCAGCTATTGATAAAGAAAAGACATAACATAGACAGTGCACTCATACCTGGAGTTCAGTGTCTGTAATACTGCTTCGCGAAATTCTCGCATAGCCTGTTCGTTTCAATTTCTTATATAGGATATATTCGCACCATCGGTCCCAATCTGTAGGGTCAATATCGTTCATACCACTCACATCGCTGACATATGTGTTGTAGTTGCCCTCAAGAGGTTTTGTCACAAGATAACTGAGCAAGATCAGTGGTCGTGGCGACGATCCCATCAGATTGGAGAGATATTCAGTCTGCAATCGGCGATCTTCCGGATCTTCTTCTTGTCCAGAGTGGAAGACGACCACGTCCACCATCTCACCGTACATGTCGAGAGTCGCATGGATGGCAGGTGCCAGCTCCCCTACCGGTGAGGGCAAAAGGTGATGGGTGGAATTAAGGATTGGGAACTTGGAGAGAAGGGCGGCGCCCCATGTATGTTTGTTCGGGCCAGGGCCATAATCAACATACATGCCAAGTTCTTCGGCAATCAACATGGTCGAATCACGGTTACCCATGATAATACGCTGAGTGTCAGATTCCAAGAGACCAACGACGTCGAGTTCGGCCTCGCGCATCAGATTGATCATACGTTGTTCGGAGGACCACATGTCGTTGTCAAGACCAAAGTGAACAGTCCAGATTCCAGCCGTCACCAGTTTGTCATCTTTGTGGTAAGGCACATAGTCATTCGTTGGGAACCGCAGATATGCAATAGCAATTGAAAGGAGTTGTAGAATTCCAAGAGCGTAAACATAATAAGAGCGCTGCATGCGACTGATTGGACCGACGAATCGTCGTTTTGGAGGACCCAAGGAAGAGTTTGTGACCGAGGTAGAAAAGACACCAGCTCCAATGAGTAACATGAGAACCGTCATGATCCAGTCCGTGTGCTCTCGCACCAAGGGGCCGCCAGGAACGAAGGCATATGCCACAACCCAAACATGGAACAGAGACATGAATACCCAAACACAAAATCCCACTCCGAAAGTCGACACCGGAGAATGATGAATGGCAGCCGTGAAGAGCACTGGGGTAACAGCCATCAAGTAGAAAGCGAGAGTAAGACCGCCATAGAAGCCAGTCCAATGACTATAAGAGGTAAGGAGAGCAGCACCGATGGAACCAATGCCAAAGGCCGTCCATGACCCAGCCAAACGTGGATAGGAGAAGCCGAACAGCAAACCTGCACTCATGACGAAGATCGTCCAAGTGCCATGAGGAACTTGTATGGGACCTCTTACAGGGAACCCTTCCCATACCCAGCTAATCATTGTACTCGAATCAGACAGAAGTGAATGCATACCAAAGATAACTCCCCCAACACCCAGCCCATTTAGGATAGCGGAACCTTTCTTGCCAGAGGTAGAATAGTAGTCGCCTGCACTGACAGTTGGGCGCCTCGAGGAGTTAAATGTGGCCAGGATGCCTAGGAAAAGGCCGATTTTATTCCAGCCACCATTTTCGGAGTTCATGATGGGCCAGATAGGGTTATTCGTTTGGAAGGCAAATTTAGCAACACTTGAAGCGATAAGGCCAATGGCAAAAGAGGCGATTCGAGACTCCAATTGTATGGTTTGGCCACGTTCGTTATAAAAGGTCGCCGTCCAAGATAGACAGCCCATGGAAACGCCAAAGCTAACGGCAAAAAGGCGATATGTAGGTTCCTCGACAAAGAAAGCCAAGAGACCTACCAATTCTAGGAAATGGAGCACATGAGCATTGCGCACCGCCAGATACCGCATAGATGGGATTGCCATAATTAGTGGCGATATGGTGGAGAGCATGGCGATTTCGTAGCCCGAGATTCCCATATGCCAAAGCGGAAAGTCTGCATTCATGATTAGAAAATTCTGCAAATAAAGATATTGGGTTCAACATACACCAGACAACAATACCGAGAGATGTGAAGTTGGACCAGAAAATAAACTATAACTAGTTAACACACAAACATGATTTCTCTTGACTATTCGGCAACTCACGCCATTGTAGATGTCCGCGGCAACTTCAATTGCCGCAGTCCAAGAGAACCTCTGACCAAATGTTTGGCCGATGGGTTTATCTTTCCTATAGTTCCAGTTATATACACATCTCTCACAGGGCTCGTTAAATTGTTTTCAAACTATACATACTCTTTCTCAACTACCGAGTCTGCAGTTGTTTTGAATTGCCTGTTGAAATATCATTAAAATCAGTTTCAGACCGGTAACCACAGCCACAAAAACCGTACATTTGTCTATTTCGGGAGCCACTGCACGTACCCTCTGCTGACTCCTTTCACATCCCTCACGACAAGTTCAAACGCTTCAAAGTCAAGAGCTGTAACCGCATCGAATGCGACATCAAAGAGGATAAGACCCCACTCGAAGAAAGCGTATTTCGTGTATGCTAAAGGACGAGATCAGCTACAAAATCCAAATTGTCAAGGTGGGGGGGAAAACCAACCTCCGGCAACTTTGTGCACCTTGTGCTGGATGAAAAAGTAAATCAATGGAACCAACGAGCCAAAAAAGAGTCCGGCGAATATTTTCCGATACTTCACGGCACGATGGTTGGCGGGGCTCAGAGCGAGGCAGCCGAGTGTCCAGGGCAAGGTAGCGATAAGATAGGAAATCATGAAGATGTCGTGCCAGTCGTGATCATCAGTCGAAGTCACATATGTCCAACCGCCACATGTCAACGTCCTGAAGATGCCAGTGCCGGCGACGATCTTTGGCAGCGTCGAGTCCGGCCGTGCGGTCAAAAGATACCAGAGGCAAACAAGAGCAAATCGCGGGCCGGAAGTGATAGCAATGAAAACCTGAAAGACGGAACGCTCTGGATATCGGTCGCCAATGGTGGCAGATACGGAAGGAAACCATTCATCGGGATAGCCGTAATATTCATTCTGCACAATCTTGTTGTAATGAAGCTGAACGCCGACAACGAGTGCGCCGAAGAAGGCAAACGCCGCAAATATAGTGTGCAAGTGAGCCACCCACTTGCCATTGAGCTGTTTTTGGAGCTAGGTTAGCGCGCGTTCCTAATTTGATATTTGACTTTTGGCTTTTAGGTATTGGGTTAGGCACGTACAGCTGCGACAGCATCCCCATCCCTGTACTTCACAGCCATGGTGGAGGGCGGCGGGATGACAGGAAAGCACGGATACCGGATGGGGGGGGCCGTTTCAGAGAAGATACGAGGTAGATTAGATAACGAGTTGAAAAGAATGTTGAGGGGGAAAAAAGAACGGAAACAACCAACGGAGGAAGGGCTGAAGAGGACAGGCCCCTGAGATGGGTTGCAGGATTGGAAATCAATCTTGTTGCAGTCGTCGCGATTCTTGTACCTCGCGCGGAGAGCTCTAGCCCCAAAACGGACTAGGCGGCCCGACCTATCCGGTCTCTCCCACTTTTTTTTTTTTTTCCGTCTATCGCGATCTTGTACTGGAGCAATTCCAGAACACGCCCTGTGCCTTTTCAACATGGCCGCCGACAAAGCCCGTTTCTATCTGGAGAAATCCGTGCCCGAGCTGAAGGAGTTTGAGAAGAAGGGCGTTTTTACAACGGTAATCGCCCCGTTCCTGCGACACCAAACCGGTCCAAGCTAACCCGCGCTGTAGGATGAGATTCGTTCCATCGCGAAGAAACGATCCGATTTCGAGCACAAAGTCAATGCTCCTGGTGTCAAGCCGGCCGATTTTGCACGATATGCCGAGTACGAGATGAACCTAGACACTTTGCGAAAGAAGCGCTCGAAAAGGCTCGGGATCAAAGCCGCTCCGCAACATGCGGGGCGACGCATCTTATTCATTTTAGACCGTGCCACGCGGAAGTGCTCGGGTGATATGGGCCTATGGATTCAGTATATCGAGTACTGCCGGCAGCAGAAAATGTATAGAAGGCTGACGGACGTGTTCGCTGATGCTCTCCGACTGCACCCCTCCACCGCTGACCTATGGATATATGCGGCCAAATACGCCTTGGAGGAGCAAGCGGATATGACTCAGGCACGAAGCTTTTTCCAACGAGGTCTACGCTTTTGCAAAACTCAGAGGAAAATGTGGATTCAATATGGCAAACTGGAATGCATTTACATTGCCAAACTTTTCACACGTCGCCGAATATTGGGGTTAGATCAGCCCGCGCGGGAGAAGCCGGCTTCCACGGAGAACAATGATGAGGATGCTGACATGATTGCTCTTCCGACGATCACCGCCGAAGATATTGATCCCACATCGGACAAAAATGACGGGTTGGATGAAGAGGCACTGGTGGCGCTCGACGCAACACCCGCGCTAACAGGAGCTATACCGATGGCTATTTTTGACGCGGCTATGAAACAGTCAGGGAATGATCCAATTCTGGCTCACGAGTTTTTTAACATGGTCTTTGAATTTGAAAATCTACCTTGTTTACGCAAGATCGTCGATCACGTTGTGGCGCATCAAGTCTCGACACTGTCCGACAACTACCACACCCAGATATGCCATATCAAATCGCCTGTTGCAGGTATCGAAGCCACATCACCAAAATTTCCCCGAGCATTCGGGGTCTCTCTGAGTCACATGAAAACGTATCCTATACAACCCAGTTTGGGTGAGGAGTTGGTTAAATGGCTAAAGCCATTGTCAGAAGACCAGAATCTTGACCCGGCACTACAGAAAGCGGCTACCATAACTTTGGAGCGTGTTCAAAGGCAACTTGAACGAAAAGATAGCTTGGTGGAATAATGCACCGTTGATGAATCTAGATTGCATGGCGTTTTCATATATGCTAATATAAATTATGCCCCGAATTCTTGTATATTACTCGTCATATTTACTTCCTCGACGACTAGTTTTCTTGAGGCTTTTCAGTTTCTTGTGTTTTAGTCTGGACTCATTTTCTGCAAGTTTCCTAGAAATTTTGGTCAGAAAACTGAGCTCGACGGCACGTACAATATACCACACTCACAGTCCTTTCACTCGATTAATTTGATCCTGGGAGGTTTCCCCGGGAATAGCAGTTTTTGCAATCGTTTGAATCAAAGTGTAGAGCTTCGAGTAGCACGATTCCATATTGTCGGATCGCTTTCTGCTCTCATCTGAGCTAATAACAAGAGAGTTGCTTCTTTCAGCCATGTAGCGGCTTTTTTGCAGCTCTTGATGCAAAATTCGGGGTAATAATGGGCGCAGCTGTTTCAGAGGGACCTGAAGCGTCGCTTTCGAATTGAGTCTGGAATTCTTATGCGTTAGAAAAAGCAAGACTTCCATTTACCCGTATAAACGGAGCATCAACGTACTTGTTTACATTCTGTCCCCCGGGGCCACTGGAACGGCTATATGTCATAGACCCTATGTCGCGAGTAATGGTGCTTGTTGTGAAATCTTTGAGCCATTGCCTGGCCTTTTTTAACTCTTCCTCGTCTGGCTTGCTGTCATTCCCAAATATCCGTTTGGACACGGAGAATCTCAGGGGTCTAGTTAAGGCATGGCTCGTGCTCAAACACGGGCGCCATTGTGTAAAAACAGAGCCCATCGCTACCCCGACGTTGGTCGGCAGTGGTTGAACATTGAGGATTTTGTCAATAAGAAGAATAAGAATAATGCATGCTGTTTCTTGATATTCGCTGATCGTCACGAGCCAATCAGCTCGTCGAATAAAATATGGTGGGGTATTTGCTTATATAAGACATACACTGATCTGTGATTGGTCATATTGTCAGGCATCTCGCCGCCAGGATGATCCATGACTAAACCAACGACCACCACGGTAGGCTATTAGATCAAACTGAAAGCCGAATCTGAATCCTACCGAAATCGCATCTGCTCCAGTTCAAAATACTTTCTTTACGGCACAAAATAGACTCGGTTGAATAGGGAACGGCTACGGCCCGTCGAAGAAGCTCTTTTTTTTTTTATAGACCGTTTTTTATCATCACCGTTCTCAAGTCACAGGCGAATGAACCGGAGGCGGAAATAACCAGAGAATATCCGAGAGATGATAGTAATAATTGATTCTGACGAATTTCCTTTCTGGTCACCGCTTTAGGCTCTGTTCTGGTATGAATAATGTCATTCAACGATTCTTTTGTAGTGGAGAATACGATCACGGAGGCGAAGAGACATGCAGCGTGCGATGAATGCCGTATGCTTTGTCCTAATAACTTGATAGTGATATCGATACCCGATATGCTAATTTTTAAGATAGGAAAACGCAAGTTAAAATGCTCGGGGGAAAAGGTTGGATGCCGAAGATGCGTCCGTCAAGGTCTCACCTGTCACTATTCCGTACAGAAACAAATGGGTCGACCTCCCAAGAAACGGGTGCGAGAGAATGATGAAGTCGATGCAACAGTTGTCGGTAATTCATTTCCTCTTTTATCAGACTTTGAGAAAGACTGGACTTCGACGGAAGTCGGGGTAGACACTTTCCATCTATGTCCTCCAGTCTATTTGAACCGCCCTACAGATACAGTCGAGTCGAGTCTAGCTACCTCGCTAGAGCCATCGCACCGGCTACAACCAATTTTTGAAACATCGGATCCTTGGCCGGATTTTTCAACGGCATCTGCTGCTTCTGCCATGCTGTCCATGAATTCAGGGATTCCCAGTTTGCCCTCCGAATCGATATTGCCTGGGACTGTTCAAAATAAACCCCAATGTCCTTGTCTTTCTTACCTTTACCTTTGCTTAAGCACACTGTCAAGCCTCAATGCGTTCTCCGTCACTAGGGCAACCATAAACTCGCTACATACGACAGCAAGGACCGCCCAATCTGTTATTCGATGCGAAATATGCCCATTAGAGTTTGCCACTGGAATGCAAAATGTCATGATGTTGGGAACTCTTCTGAGCGTGGTTTCAGACGCCTGGCTGAGGGTATCCGAAGCCGATGCTGAATCCTTGGGCAAGGAGATTGCTCCTGTAGCTTTCCAGGACTCGGTCACAGACGACCCGCAAGGCGCAAAAGCGACATGGCGACAATGGCTGCGACAGGTTATTCGCTGGTCAGTCATCGGCGGCCACATGAACCCCGAGTATAGTACACCCTCGGCCATGTGCTCCTGTACACCAAGCATTCTCTCACTCATTCGAGAAATGGAGGCGCGCCAACGAAGATGGCATGCCGAAAAACGCTCACACAACTTGACGCCCAAGTCGGATTCCTCTTCTTCACACTTGAGTCCACCACAAAGTCTGACATGTTCAGTCTCCACGGCCGTGAGTGACTCGGATATCGACCCGGCCGAAGAGAAACAGAACATGGAGGAGAGGGATATGCTGTGTCTTAAAATCGTTGGCGCTGCGAGAGCCGTTATTGAAAGGTTCGGCTTTCAGCCGTGGGAATATCCGGATGGCGTGGAGCCTTTGTAAATAAGAGAATTAAATAGAACCTAATTCAATGTTGCTACCACCAACGTTGAAAAAATTAGACTGTATGGTTCCGGCTTTATTCATATACACGATAGACTATTGATACAACCGAACAACACGTGAAACAATTCACCATTAGGTATTTCCATCAAATTATTATGGCATTGATTCAACTATAGCTAGTTTTTATATGAAGCGGGAAAAAAATGAAAATATCAGACTGCCGAGAAAGGCCTCAACAACCCTGCCTAAAATATGTACAGAATCACTCTTCTTCGTCATCATCATCTTCCACTCGGTAGCGATTCTTCTTCCTGGTGGGCGGTGAACCGGCATCGCCCGCTGCAGTCCTCCTTGGAGGTGACTGAGCAGGTCCCTCTACATCGCTCTCACCTTCAGCATCTGCTTCGTCATCCGGGAGCGAGCCGGCCGCACTCTCAACCTCTTCTAGATCCTCATCGTCGTCGGCCACAAAGTCGTCAACTTCATAAGAATCTTGTCGACGACGGCCATGGTCTTCTTCGTCATCTGAATATATTTCTCCACGACGATTTGGACGAGGACGCTTCTTAACCGGTCGTGTTGCAAGCATGCCGTCGTCGTCTTCCAAGCCCGCGGCGGTCAGGCCACCACGAGAAGATCGGAATGTTGGGCGGCGCGCGGCCTTATTTTGTTCCCGGTCAGCGTATTGCTGTCGCTTGCGGTCCTCCCTCATCTTTAGTCTCTCGGCTGCCTCGGCTCTCTTTCCGGCGAGCTCTGGATCTTCATTGATATCGATAATGGCAATTCCTGAACCGTAAGAGTTCGTTTGAGTGGCCCGACCTGAAGCCGCCGCCATGTCTTTCTGAAGCCGTTGTACTGCATCATCATCCACTGCATTCGATGGAAGAGGTTTCAGCTGGTGTGTCAGATGCGAGGTGATTTTGAACACTGAGGCGGTCTCAGCGGCAGCCGCCAGATATGTATGTGTGTCCAGGGTAGGATCATAATTTCCTGCTTTGCTGAGAGGTGCCAATGGAATGGAGGTAATTTTGTACTGTTCTTTGGGGTTTGAGGCGAGCTGCAATGTAAGGGACCCATCTTCCCACTGAATGATGCGAGCGTTGGATTGGAGCTGGGACTCGTCCTTAGGATCATATCTCCAACACAAGGATGTGGCGGCGGTCGAGTAAGGCGGCGCAACATAAGTCTCTGGTCTGAACTCCTCCGTCTCGAGGGCAAGAAAGTTGGGCATTTCCATTGTATAAACCTCCAGGTCGGTCAGCATTGATCGCAGTAGGTTGGAGAGAAAAGGCAAAGTACCTCTTGATTTGTGCTCTGCGGCTCCGGCGCCCTACCCAGACTCAAATCCATGACCTTGAGGGTTTCCTCGTAACCACCCTCGTCACCATCCTCACCCAATTCCATGCGATCGTACCGGCCTTCATCGTCGCCGGAGTCCAGTTCGCGGTCGTTCAGCGTGCGGTCCGGTAGTCTGGAAGAAAGAAGATTAACTCAAGGCCACATGTAAAAAAAAAAATTAAACGAACTGCGTACTCGTTCATCTCCCCTTCGCTATCAGAGCCAAAGAGATCCTTGTCGTCGGCATCATTGTTCTGGTCCGGTTCAGAGCCAGACAGGTTTGCGTTTCCTTCGTCATCGCTCAGCCTACCGCCGGCATTGCGGCCAGGCCGTCGGACATCTTCATCCTCTGAGGAAGACATTGTATGGGATAAAAGTGAAAGAAACTGCGAGGAGTAACCAGAAAAAAAGGAATCGCAAGAGCAGAGCAGAAGTCACAAACGCCTTTGCTCACGCAACAATGCCACTCTGGGAGCTATGCCCGATCGAGCGCTAGCGCGGCGAGTGGGCTCTGCTCCGCGCCGAGACGCTGAAAGCCTTAGGGGGACGAACGACAGCTAAGTCGGCCTAAAAGGAAAACGCTCGATGCTCCTTTTCCTCCTGCACTCCTCCATCGTCCTCATTGCCCTCCATTCCCGCCTGCTGCATTGTACTCCTCTGGAGTGGCCCTCGCTAATTCCCAGCTCTCCCATCGAAGCTCTGTCCAGGTAGGGTCGATCGCGATGGCTACATTCTTTCAAAGTGTGTGAGTGTTTCCCCGCACTGGCTTGGCTTCATTCATTGTTTTGCCTGTCTTCCCATACAGCCACCCCGGCAAGATGTCTTCTTTTTCTCTCCAAATATTTGTGGGCTTGGTCATTCGATCGCCTGCATTTTCTTTGCTGTAAGCTAATCAACCATCGTCATGTCTAGACGTCAAGGCTTCGGTCGAGGCGGCAATAACAAGAACCCGCCCAATCCACCCAAACCCAACAATGGTGCTCAAACACCACCAGGAGGTTACCAGCCACAGGGTCTCGCTGCGGCCTCTGCCGTTCCTCAATCGGCCTCGGTCGCGTCCAATCTCACCACGGATGTTGTCCCTAACAATGAGGACTCCCCGAAATACTTTTTCCAGGAGAAATACGCCCCCTTAAATGTCAAGGGCAACTTTCTGACCCTCTGCGCTTGTCCGAAAAACGTTGAGCTGGGCGAGTGGCTTGCTCATCAGAGTAAGTTGGCATTGAATATTGTTCGATATCTCGCTAACAACTGAGGTAGTTGTCGAGCAATATCGTCTACTTCACGGCATGTTACAAGTGATTCAGGAAGTGAACACTGTGACGGGTCTTCCCCTATGCAATGAGAACACTTGCCCGACAATGTCTGCTGGACGGTATGTTGATAACACAAGCCCTGGTTAACCTATGGCCATGGCTAATATGATCCCTGTGCAGCCTCACCTACACCTGGCTCGTTGATGGGCGTGCTGCCAAGATCTCGGCACCCAAATTTATCAATCGAGTCGAGAAATGGATTGTCAGCAAGATCCACGACCCGGTCATGTTTCCCACGGAACCAATCCAGGGCGCGCCTCACACCTTTGCTTCTGGCGATGTAGCGACTCCTCCGGCAAGCACACCAATCCCTGCCGGCCCCACAAATTTGAATGCATCCCTGACTACACTTGCTGGCCAGGATTGGATTGGCAAGTCTAGTGGATTCCCCCCTACCTTCTACAAGGATTGCCAAGGTATCATGAAGCAAATGTTCCGCTGCTACGCCCACTTGTACCATGGCCACTGGCTGGATCCATTCTGGCACATCAACCGCCACGAAATGTTGAACATGTGCTTCGTCCACTTTGTCACGGTTGCCAAGTACTACAAGCTCGTTGCTGAGAAGGAGATGGAGCCGATGCAACCACTGATCGATCTGTTTGTCAAGCAAGAGAAGATTCCTCCCGAGGCCATCGCTGGCCATTGGGCTTCACAGGAGGCCGCGGGTTCATCGGTAGCTGCAGCACCTGCAGCCAACCCACCCCCCGCTTGATACAGATGCAGATAGCCCAGAGCATTGAGTAACGATTATGATGTTTCTCTGTGGTTGACTTTGGCGCTAGCGCCTCGACACACGCTAGATGTTGATGATTATATTTTACGGACGGAACGAGAATATCCAATTTCGCACTATGTGCGTATGCATGAAAATCATTTTATGTTATTATTTTTCTTTTTCTTCTTTCTTTCACTTTCAGCGTAGTTGAAGTGTTATCTGGTTGCCTGCAGGAAAGAGTCCCAGTAACTTGTTTGTCCTTTATTTTCTTTTTTTCTTTATAGTCCGATAGTGAGGATCTGGGAGTTACGCCGGTACGAATTCCATCGTGTTTGCAAATACCCAAGCTCCCGAACATGGGGGTGGCCTAGATATGAAATGGGATCAGGATAGCAGATAGATGATATTAGTTAAAACAGATATTTCACACTAAATCCGAGCTTGCTTCTGGGTATCATAAAATAAGTACGCCTCTGTATGTGTGGCTGCACGAGAAAAAAATAATAATAATAACATTTAGATGGTTCAATTTATCCATCAAAGATGAATGCCTTCGTCATCCCGATCACTGTCTTCATGCTGGTCCGAGGGAGTCGGCGCTCCGTTCACATACGCAGGGTCTGTCTCACGTATACCATTGGGCGTTGATTCTTCTGCGCCAGCCTCGCCATCTACGAGAACCTCCTCCATCCACTGCTGGCCTCTGTCCTCTACCTCGGCTTTCAACAAGCCTATCCGCTGCGCCATGGCTTGCATCACAGCCTCGTTTTCAACAACGTAGTTTTCGAGCTCCTTGTTGTCGGGCGAGTCCGGTCCTTCTTCCGACTCTCGGATATATGTTCTGAGCTCCTCGTTGGAGCGACTGAGGTGAGCTATTGAGTTGCGCAATTCGGAGACTTTGGCATAGAGAGACGAGAGCGGGAGGCTCTTGATAGCTTCGGCGAACGCTTCGGGGCCGATAGGCTGCGCTTCGGATGACATGGTGGTATAAGCTATCTTGCAGAATTGGGCTGGCAATGCAGCGATTATATAGTTTGTGATAACGAGCTTCTTTTCTCAGAAACTTTTTGAGATCTTGAACAGCTCACGTTGTGGTCGAGCAGAATGTCCCGCCTTCTTCTTATCACTCCGTATCACCACGTGACCGCTTTTTCTAGCTGCGAGAGCTGCGAGACTGACTTGGGTGCACATGTGTTCGTAGTGAGTTGCTATGGTTATATCTGCTTTTTTGTAGTGATATGAAGCTGTATATTTCAACTGGTATTGATATTTAATGTTGTTGGTTTTCTGGAATTGTAACGTATGCCTACCACCTAGTTATGGGTACATTACGGTATATATATTTCCGACAAAACATGCATATAAACCAAAATTTCTCAATGCACCAGTTGACGCTCTCAGATATTACTTACAATGAAAACAAAAGGAGAACTACACCCCAAAGTCCCACGACTCTTATTTAAACAGTAATAGTGTAATGCAGATCCAGCAACGCCATTGGTCCCTCCAGGTCCGCTCGGAACTTGCTCGGCCCAAGCTTTTTGCGTAGTGTGAGATGCCTCCGCTGCTTCCAAGGTGAACGTCCGCAAACACCCCAGCTCCGTTCACGAACTTGACAAACACACACGAGGCACGTCCTCGAGCTGGTCTGGAGATGAGCAATGCGCTTCCGATAGTATGGCGCGGCTCATGCCCATTAGGCTTGCGAGCGTCCGCGAGGTCCCTCGGTGCGACGAGTTTGCGGAAGTCGATCGTATCGCAGAGAGACACATTTAGCACATTTTCGCTACCTACACAACGGATACAGTCCCCAAAGATACCATGGCGTCAGCCTCATCCATCGTCACGCCCTGCTGGCCTCGTAATTGGGCTGCCAGGAACGATCTTTCGACGATCCGCAAAGACAACCGCCCAACCTGATGTCCCCAGCGAACCCGGCGTCTTGCTTGATACCCAGCCACTTCCAGCCGCCGAGATAAAGGCCATTTTTGGTTCCACAAAGGTTACACCTGAAATGGGAAATCGGATCGTGTCCGTCCTGCAGGGACGTAGGGTGGCCGGAACATTGGACTTGCCGCTCCCCTCCGATATCACAAGCACGGTTCGGCCCAGGACGATTGAGAAGGGTCTGCACTGGCTCCGAAATCAACATCCGATGGACGAGGATGCGGCGATCATGGCCCGGATTGAGCGCGAGGAGCGGGAAGAAGAAGAGAGGCTATATCGGCATGTCAAAGAGCAGGGTCTGGATCGACCTCAGAGCGGCCATTGGGGTGCGCGCCTCGGAGATGGAGAGGATATTCACGGTGAAAGTGTGTTTAAGAATATTCGCGAGAAGAACGAAGCGAGATTGCTTGCAAAAGAGGAGAAAGAGCGTAAAGAGTGGTTAGAGGGCGAAGCAGCAGAACTGGCGAAGATGCAGAAGCATCTGAAGAAGAACACACAGCTGCAGAAATACAATGAAGCTGCAGTTGTCGAAGGCAAGTTTTGTTATCCAACTGGTTTTGATATGAAGGGTTACTGACTTTATATAGCTCGTCCGCGTGCCGATCCAAAAGAACGGCCGTTCCTGGCATGGGCTCAAAAACACTATCTTCGAGCTGAAAATACCGATACTGATTTTAGCAAGTTATCTACTGTATGTGTTTTGTCTCGGGTGTTCTTGGATAGAAACTTATTTCACTAGGCCGGTCGACTTTTGCCAGCTCTCGGCGTCACGCTGCTCACACTTGGGCTATGTTACGTCTACGCGGAGACATACGAGCCTCCCAAGGAATACAAGCGATTATGGCGCGATGTTCCCCCGGCTGCAGCTACAGTCCTTGGAATCATGGGCGTCAATTTCGCCGTATACCTGCTATGGAAAGCTCCTCCGGCATGGCGACTGCTCAATCGATATTTCATCAGCGTTCCACTATACCCCTACGCGATGAGTGTCGTTGGCAGTATCTTTAGCCATCAGCAAGTGCGACATTTGGCCACCAACACACTTATATTATGGCTCATTGGAACAAGACGTATGCTACTCCTCCATTTCCACATAAACAAGCTCTTCTGGTCACTAATCTATGATCACGTATACAGTCCACGATGAAATCGGACGCGGCAATTTCATGGCCGTATATCTCTCGTCAGGCGTGTTTGGATCCATCACCTCGTTAACAGCCCACGTCTTGCTGGGCAGACTGACCATCACATCACTCGGCGCAAGCGGTGCCATTGCCGGGCTCGTAGCAACCTGGTGCATGCTCCACTCAAAGTACGCGTTCTTCCCTCCCCCTCGAATAATTCATGAATACTAAACCCTATTCCCAGCGACAAACTCGTCCCCAGCTTCCTCCCACACGAATGGCGTGATTCTGTTTCCGCAAATGGCTCCACCGTGCTCGCCGGAATCGTCCTTTTTGAACTCTTCAACTTGGTGTCTCCGTTCAAAGTTGCCAAACTAGACCACTGGGCGCATCTGGGCGGTTATTTTGCAGGTGCCGCGTGGGCAATGATGCACAAGCCGAAATTAGAAAGGAAGCGTCAAGAGGAGCGGGGCTGGATTGATCGGTTTGTGTCAGGCTCTTAGCGATCTTTCGTTTTTTGAATGTTTGGTTTTGCATTGCGATATGGTGAGTTGGAGGACTGATCAGGCGTATGTGTAGATATGTATTATATTAATAACATTTGAACTATGGTGTATTTTGTTGAATTTCGGCATTGATTCTAGAAATGTTGATTAAATAAGGAATAATATTTCAATGCTACACACGAAACCTGTAGTGTTTTTGACTATTTGATATGGGGTTGCTTCCCCTTTCCCTCTGATTACTTGGTCCCTCACAAGCCGTCTGATTCCGGAGGCCCCTTGTAAGCTATTAAAAACATTAGCCAGAAACCCAAAGAGATATACAGGGCCAGATTCTACTCACACTTTCTTGCATATACCAGGTACCACACCCCGGAAATAGCCATAAACCCCACAAAGACCACCGAGGCGTAATTCATAGTGACCTTGGTAACGGGCAGAGCCGTGGGCATACAGAAAAGCACCAGCTCAAAGGCGATCCACAGCAGAGCCACCACATTCACCACCGTGCCCACGACCGGCCCACACGTGAAACGGGCCTTGTTGACTTCAGTGCGTTTGTGGAACAGACTGGCGCCGATGGGGATCGCATAGCTGACGGCAAGCGCCACAACGCCCACGGAGACAAACGCCGTGAACGCGCTGGAGCTGCCCAGGTTGATCAGCCCTAGAAGCATCTGGATGGCGGTGAGTAGCACGAGAGACCACACTGGCACGCCGAGGCGCCGATTGACCCGTGCCCAGATCTTGGATAGCGGGATAGCGTCGTCACGGGCAAAGGCCCATGTGGACCGGGATGCGGCGACGGTGATGCTGATTGAGCAGAACAGCGTGATGGCAAGGACAAGGAAGATCAATCCCAGTCCGCCCCCGGGAGAGCCCATTACGACGTGGAAGATGTACGGCAGAGCTTGAGCTGCAGGGGCGTCTAGGATATCGGTTAGGGGAGGTAGGGTGACGCAGATGGGGATGACGAAGAATAGTCCCGCAATGCCTCCAACTGGGATACACAGGGCGATGGCTTGTGGCACTTTGACGACTGCATTGGCGCACTCCTCGGCCATGGAGGAGATCATACCGATGGCCGAAAAGCAATATGCGGCCGGTAGCAACCCGATAAAGAAAGTGAACCCGCCCCATCCGGACAGGCTGGTGTCGTAGTGCCCTAGAGAGTACGAAGCATCGTGACGGCCAACTTCAGCCTTGACTGACACTGCAATCAGGATGATCAGAATACTGACAGCCGTCCACGCCGCGCAGATAATATCAACCATTGGCAAGAAGCGGTTTCCAAAGGTGCAAATGACCAGGGATGTCAAGCAGATGGCGTAGAAAATCAAAAGCAGCTGCCAGGCGTTGGCAGTCCAGTCTGGATGATACATGGAAATGGTTCCCGACAGCAGAGAAGCAAAACCAAAGTTTACCGACAAGGTAATGGTCCAGTTCCCAATCAGCCATACCCAGCCATTCACAAACGACAATGCTGTTTTGGCTCTTTGAGGCGCAATCTGGAAAGCCCAGTAGTACGGACCGGCCGAGGTAGGCCAGCGAGATGCCAGCTCAGCAAGAGAAAGGGCAACGCATTCATCCAGGACGCAAACAACTATCCAGCCGACGAAGAGTGACAGTGGCCCGCCACCGTAGATGGCACTGATCAGGGGACCACCCTCGCCATAGGGGATCGCAGCAATGGCCAGCGTCTGGAAAAGCAGTGTAATGAGTGATCGGTTGCGCGCCAGTTCCTGCGTGTAACCCAATTGCTCAAGCCCTTCCTTGGATCCAAGCTTTTCTTCGCTAGAGGGAGATGACCCGACGACGGGCAGAGATTCTTTGGTGTCTGGCATCTAGAATCTCAGGAGGACTATACGTAGGTACTGTGCCGAATAGCAGTAGAAAGTATAGTATATCGGCGTTTCAGATGGACTGTGATGCACAATCTCAAGACCTATTCCCGGGACCGATGCTGCAGATGATATTTCCGTGTAACCTCACCAGGACTGCGTCAAGCCAAGGCGGCGATCAAATGCCAGCATGTACAGAGTAACACAGAGTAATACAGTAATAAATTGCCTCAAAGGGTCCCGCGCAAGGAAGATCAAGGTAGCATGGACGACGGGTGCAACAGGTTGTTATTATTATTTGAAGTGTGGCGTACCGGTGGCTGCAGCTCCTGCAAGCACGATCATTATTGCGACCTGGATTGAGGCGCCGATGCGTTCTTCATCTACTCGATGCATGTATATGTAGTGCAGGTGCATCGGTCACGCTCAGACAGCAGTCAATTGGCCTGGTCTTCTGGGTTCCCCGCACCACAGCGAGATAAGGAATGTGCCAGACTAGTATAGTCAGTAACTAGCACCTCGGACCTAATGGGTAGAAGATCGACTGTGACTTGTCAGAACTCAAGGTACGTATTATCTGCAGGGCCCCTCGCAGAACAAAGCGTTTGTTGTGGTGGTAAGCTGCCTAGCTGCATGCTTAGCCAGATTGGGTAACTAGATAGGCCACCTGCATCATGATGCCAGTATTGCTTAGTTTCATCGATATCGCACACACCACAACAGAGTTGATTTGCTACTTACTATCAGATATAAGGGATAAAACACTAATTGATAGACAGGACCTGGTTGGAGACAGCCGAATGAGGCAAAAACTCCCTTGTGGAAAATGTTGCCTTTCCGGGCTTAAGCTTGACCTGGCCTTGGCACGAGATAGATAACCAATTAATTAAGTTAGTTATTAACTTATTCTTGATTGATCGCCTTGGAGACATATCTAATTAGGTAACAATCGGCAAGCGTGAAAGCTTGAAAGCTGTTTAGATAGATAGATCGTCAGTGATGCTCCCGGCGCATATAAACGTTCACTAGTGTCAATTTCAACGCTGGTTAACCAGAACAACTCAAGGTTTTGGAATACGCTACGGATATCATATGTCAGTTAAAAGAAAACGTACAAAAAAAAAAGCAATAACTTTGTAAATATGAACTAGGATTAGCTCATCCGAAAACGTGCATGTCAGGCCACCCAATAGAAGCAAAACCGATACATTCGGTGTTTGTGTAACTGGGATAAAATTGCAAAGAAATCTGATTAACCTGCCTTTTGTCTCAAAATATAAAGGCCTTTTTGGCAATCGGCTCAAAAAACTGCCACCAAGTCTCCGCCACCGGGTCTCGCTCCCACACTCTTTGCAAAAAGCTCTCCATTACTCGAAGCGACCCAAAATGCAAAAATGCCGCGGTCGACTGAATCGTCACGAGCATCGCCTTCTGATCTTCCTTGCTTCGGCAATGGCTTCCGATTACGAGCGCTGGGAAGAGTAAACAGTGAGATAGTTTGCCAGTGAGCCGTGTTTTGCAGACGGCTTGTATACCCAGGTTCACAGCATGCTGTACCAAGGGATCGCCGACACTCATTTGATAAAAGACACGGTACGCGTAGATTAGACCGGTAATCCGGTATGCATTGCAAAAGACAACCCACGACTGATTGCGATCCAAATAGTCGGTTGGAGAGGCGAAGAGCAGCGACAAAGGAGAAATCGATTTATCATCCAAGCCCATTCCTTCAAGACAAGAAAGATCATACAGCAGCTCGGGAGGACTCTGCAGTGCCATCAAAAGAGTACCCACGTCCTCGGCAAGTACCTCCTCAGAAGGAACAAGGCCCTTGCTTACGAGAGACCCCAGTCGAGTCAGACGTGACAAAGTACACAAAACTTCTAAAAAGGGATCATCTTGAGGAAGAACGCCCCACCAGCCATCACTCTCAGCAAAGCTATTCCAGATAGTATGCTGAAAGTACTGTTCCTCGCCGCTCAGCATCGAGTATGTCAGATCCATGGTTGCAAAAACAGACAACATTAAAGCCGGTAAGCCACGTTTCTCCTGACACAACTGCTTCTGGAGCTTCTTCCATTGGCTGAGGATTGCTCTTCCGCCACGATAATGCATGTGAGTAGCTGCACTCTCGTCATGCGGGTCAATGACTCCGTCTAGGATACAGAGCAGGACGTTGGCCATGAACAGGTCGCGGCCGGGCACTCTCGACTCCATGCTCGGACATTCCAGCCGGGTACGGAAATTGTGGATGGCGCTCCAACGTGCCCTCTCCTTGGCGAGCCCTACCCCTGGACCGCCGGGATATAGGGAAAGAACATGATGTGCATTTGCAACGGCGCTCATTGAGTCACGAAGAGCCGGCTCTTCGTATACTGACGGGAGGTTGATCGATACTCGATCCGTGGAAAGGCTAAAGCGATCGACCACGACGTTGGAAAAATAGAGCAGTAGTTGCTCCGCCGTCACATGTGATGAAAGCCCGGATACTTGCAGTGCATTGTAGTCCACTGGCGCAAAGGTTGTTTGGACTGCGGGCACCTCCCCATCATCACCTTGCTGATTCTCCGATTTCGACGACGGTGTCTTTCCGCGCGAACCTCTGGAGTTCCTCCTAGCAGGCGTTATTGACACGGGTACATTCTGCCCAGCGTATCGGCCGCGAGCTGCCACGCCATTGCACCAGCGCAAGCGCACCTCGCCGTATTCACATGCCTCGCCTTTGGACACGCATCGGGAGCAACGAGGCTGCTGCAAGTCACATAGAACCCGGCGATCTCTGCATAGCCAGCATGAGCCCTCGACGGTTCTTACTCGCTTGGGCGTCATGGAAAGGGCATGTGCTTGTTCAGCAAAGGCATGGGAAAGCGCAGCGCGGTACCCATGAGCCGGTGGCTCTGTCACAAGACACTCTCTTGCTGTCGTTGTTATAGGCTACTCTTCTTGATTCCGACGGGCCCTGTTCATTGATATGTTCATCAAGCCTGGATGAATGTTCAGAAGATAAGGCAAGATAGATATAGATAGAGAGGTGCTGGACCGCGGACGGAGAGGATTTCGTGATAAGCGAATGTTACACACGCTTCCCATGAAAGACCACAGAAGCAAGAGCACAGATGAGGCTGCATATGATATGACGAGGCGACAATGAACGATAGGGCACCAGGCTGTCCATCCAGCGACATTACTCTGGACGCGTTAGTCGGCTCTAAGGAAACACTAAATACAGGGATACCCCACCCGGAGTCACGTGGGTAATCTTCGAACAGATATATAGATGAATTATCTTATTGAAAAAAAATTCTTAGTCTGGATTAACCTGACCAGATGAGGCTCTACTATACCTGGCCACTAGGCAAGTTCGCACATGAAGTTATATTTTGATTGCAGCTGCATTGAACAAGAACTAGAGACACAGGGGTATGGGTAGGACTGGAATCAAGACCACAAAAAAAAAAAAAAGTTGGGGAATGAAAAGATATGAAAGAAAAGTGTTGGTATATAATTATATATGCATATATTTGAGGGCCCAAGAAGATCAAAGTGTTACTTGCGACGCAGCAATCAAGCTTCGTTATAGACTGCAGGGGGAAGAACAGAGTGAGGACCAGAGCTGGGAACCGAGCCAGCAGCGGAACCAGGCACAGAGATAGGGTGAAGGGGAGAGAACAGCGCAGGAACTGAGATGTGGTTAGTTACTGGGGAATTCAGACCTAAAACAGACAGGAACACTTACTGGTTAAACCGTAGCCCTCTGTGTTACCGTCTCTGTTTCCTTGCTCGATTTCCACTCGGATCGCAACGTCCAGACCGCCGGCCAATTCACTGGTGTTGCTGATACCGTCCGCAGCTGCATGCACTGTGCCAACGTGTTCCTCACCCACATGTAGCGGTGAATGCCCATCCTTGGGAGGCTGGCTTGGCACAAAAGAGGGTGGCTGTCCCGTGGGACCGTTGACGGCATGCGACTCGATTTCGGTAATGCAAGCATAGTTGCGCGATGGCATGGTAACGCCGTTCCAAGAAGCACCTTTCTCCACACCACCGGGCTGCTTGTCGAACAGCGCCATGAGGGTCTCGTCAGTGTCGCGGTCCAGATGATGGATCTTGTTCCTTCGTGCGAGGAGATTGGCAACTGCCTTTGGAGGCGGCTTGTTCGTGATGGCACTGCTGACAATGTTCGGCATGTAGCGATGGTCATGCTCAACTGGGATTTTCAAGCTGACTTTTGAATAGAACCGGCCCAGCGCAGCCAGATGAACGTCTCCACCGAGAATCGTCACTCTGACTGTATGACGCTTCGAAAATTGTTGTAGACGCTGAACGAGCTCCCGGCGCTCCGTCTTGTGTTGCCGCGCAGTATAGTGGTCGTCAAGATCATCCAAGAGATCGACTTGTCCGTCGAACTTGTTGAACAGACCACCGGCTAAACCAAATCGCTTATTCAATAAGCGAATTGGTGCAATCAAAGGAGACGTCAGGATGTTCTCCAGCCATGCGAGACGTGGGTACGCAATGGGGACACCGAGCAGCAAAATCAGGTGCTTGATCTCCCCGTTTGACTCGGCGACTTCTCGGTCAAGGCGGTCGAAGATGAGATCATATGTCTCTGGGTAGTTGACCTGGTGGCGAGTGCGTTCTGTGCGCGCATCGATGCCTGCAAAGGCGATCCGTTTTCCCAGGCGCATGTACAGACTGCGGCTCTTTTCCTCGACATATGGGCCAGAGTTTTTGCCCATGATCCATCTCGAGTCCTCATTGTTTTCCTCGAGAACAAATGTGTTCTCTGTTTGACGAGGATCAATTCCCTGGCAATCTGTGGTGAAAGTCGACTTTGGAGGGGGAATGTGGTGCTGGAACAAGCAATAGTACTTGAAAGCAACACCGCCAATCCCACGGAACACGGCGCATTTCATGAAATGGTCTGTATACGACCCGAAGCCGTCAATAATGTCATGGTCGTCCCAGATATTGATCTGCGGGATTTGTCCGTTGGCAGTCTTGAAAGGTTCATGCCCATACCAGCGCACATAATTTTTGTAATAATACTCGTCGCATTCGGCTCTCAGCGCGCCGTCAAAAGCATGATGCTGGCGCTTGTGAGGATTGGCAATTTCGGTCCAGGAGCGGAGGGGCCCATCGACACGAATGCCGTCATTGTATATCTGATCACCGCCTCCAATCATAACGTGAAACGGACGCTGTGCGTGGACTCGGAGAACGTCATTCCACAACGCAGGACCAGCCCAGCTATCAGTATCTGTTCCGACAGAGAAACCATTGCAGGAATGGAACATGATGCGCATCGACTGGCTCCGAGCGGGTACCGCAAAAGCCCACGAGCCGGGGACTTGGGAGCCGTTCGTATACTGGAATCCCGGAATTGTGTATTCCCACTTGGCTTCATACCCGCTCAAAGGAAGCGAGAGCGAAAATCTCCAAAAAGCTTTGTCCGGGTCTTCGTAAAGTTTTGTGGCCCGGGTTGTTGTTGTCGCTGGCGGTTGGGTTGTGGCAATTTCGGCATGCGATACAGGACCTGCGTGTCGCAGAGCCAGTTCCGGCTGGCCCAGTCCCGGCGTAGTCACGATGAGGACGCTGCCGAACCATGTTGATGATTCGTTATCGATGCTCATGCGCGTATAGTTGAGCAAGGGACCACATATCACCTCCAAGGGGCGACCAGCGCTGCTCCCGTTTCCGTTGAGCGCGAGATTGTCTGGCGCAAGAGTCATTGTTAGCGCTTTTTTGATTCATCGAAGCCAGACAACAGCATCATTGCCGAAATCTTACCCAAGTTCTGTCGCGTCTGCTCCTCCAATGCGGCGGAGCTCTGGGGAGGAACCACTCCAGCCATGACTAACAGCTTCCAAGGGAGCTACAGAACAAAGAACAAGAAAGAGCTTCCACCGTCGCAATTGAGCGTAAGGGGAGAGAGGAGGATGGAGGAGGAAGCGAGAAGGAGGACGAAGTAGACGGGTAGAAGAAGGAAAACAGAGCAGTAGTTCTGGCCTGAGAAAGCTGACCAACTCGAATTGAGCATCGCTGAGTCGCCCCGTCATTCAGTCTTCCCACAAGGCTCCGCTGACGATGCCAAGAGCCCCCTGTATCGACGCCGAGGCGAATCACGTCGAGCACGTGTGGGGCTTTCCGCATTAGTCAATGTGCGCTTTACCGCAAGAGGCAAGGCGCGCCTTCCCAGCCTTCCGGCATCCCTGTGTACCAGCCACACTGCCAAGATTCCTGCCCCACCATTTATGGTCAGCAAACCAATCGGCGGGCTGGCAGTGTGCCTATTTTTCATGAAGTGGGGCCAACTGTAATGAAATGTGGCGGTGCATCATTAGTTCCACCGCGCGCGATAGATAGTTAATCAGACGATTGCGTTAGCTCAGCCACAGACGCACCAAAGCCCTAATTACGCTGCGTTGTTGTTGGGGAACTGGGGAATGTACTACTAATCTGATAAGATGCAGGCAACATTACGTTGAGAAAATGCAGAAAACGCTGGTGCCTGATATTGGTAGCTGCACTATGGACTTGGCTGGCTTACGCTTCACTGCTAATGCTGTCCGCAGCCTCCGCCATGCATATTATTACAACGTGTTAGTCTAATCTAGATCCTGGCCACTTGGCCGGCGTTTTCGTGGCACTCCCTCATTTGCGCCGTGTCGACTAGTAAGAGTTCCACCAGTCTGTTGGTTGATATCAGTGGACCGACGCCGTCGCACAGTCTGATAGCACCGGTCCAGTTCGATCTCGATCGCGCATCGAACCTTGAGCGCGCTGACTGCAGGCCACACCCCTCTCTCCCCGCGGAGGATCCAGTAGTCCAGCCCCGTCTTGGTTGGGCCCTGGAAGATCTTGAGTAAGTCGCTCGGATTCAGATCTGGGATCAGAATCAGACTCGGCCCGGGGATGTTCTCATCGACGAGTAGCTGTCGTAGGCTAGCCGGTAAAAAGCCGAGGTAATCAAGTTGCTTCAGCCTGTGACGAATTTCCAGCATTACAAGACGCATAAGCGGTCTGGTAAGACTGCGGTGGCCGCTTAGTCGCTGCGCAGGGCTGGGTTCCGTGTACAAGAAAGGAACTGCAAAGGGCCGCGTTTGCGACACAATGAAATGGTTGACGTTGAACAGCTCCGCAAGTCGTGCCAAGGGCGATTCCCGTCCGCTGAGATTGACCTGGTGCCACGAACGGAAAGTGACATCCTGTGTATGGGGCCATGGAACGATTGCACCACTCTCGTCCTTGCAATATAGTGTAACAGGAGAATACAGTGCGGATGATGACGATGCATTCGACGCCAACGCAGCGGACCAAACCAACTATTCTGTCAGTTAGTACAGAACGGACAGCAAAATCTACGTATTACTCACCACGTTAGGCGCCGTCAGGTAGTTTAGTAGATTGGGAAACGTTCCCTTTCCAGAAGCAGCAACGGTGATATTCAGAATCCTTTTCGACTTTGCATAAGCCTCTTCAAATGTCATGTCGCCAACATTCGCTCGCACGCATTCTTCTAGTATTTTGACGTCGAGAAGGCTTCCCTCCTTAAAGTACCGCCGCAAGCTCCTGATCACCTTCTGGAGCCAGTTACCGCTTTTCTTACCATCAGAGGCCCCACTATTTTGCTGCCCAAACGCCGTAAGATCGATTTTGTCACTATTCAGAAAATCAAGGAGCTCATCTTCCGTATGAACACCCACGAGTGCGGCCACTAAAGCCCCCGTTGCAGTGCCTGTAATTATCCGAGGCAAAAGGCCGCGAAGATGTAACGCTTTTATAATGCCCAGGTGGCAAAGACCAAAAGCCGACCCTCCTTGCAAGACGAGTGAGGTTCTGCCAAAAGCCTGCCTGGTATCATGTAGCAACTCCAGCTTTGCTTGCGAAGTAAATCCGCTGGCATGTATCGGGATTGTCTGCAAAGCCGTCACATGCTGAATCGACAGAGCAACTTGAGTAATATAATCGTCAATCAAAAGCTTCGTCCCTGCGTATGCACGATTGAACAGTTTCGAGGAAGTTATGTTGCCAAGATTGCGTACTAATCCGGAGCGAAGGAGGTTCACCAAAGTAAGCGCATCCTCGTTTTCTCTGGCGCTTATGATCGACTCAAGTCTCTGTAAAATAAGCCGATAGTCATATTGTTTGCTTGTTGGGTTTTGCCGCCTATAGCCTAGAGTCAGATTTTTGGGTAGTGGAAAGGATGGTATATCCGATTTACCATAGATCAGCGCTTAACAATTCATCGAGTCGGAATGCTGTCTCTTCCCAGTCTTCAAACGTTTCTGCATTGGACAATTCATACAAAAGTTGATCTCGTGGAGACCTGGATCTCCACCACGAAACATATTTCTCGAAAAGCGTCAGCTTCTCAACAGTTGGGAACGCTAGCTTGACGCAACATACCTCTTCCCAAAATAGTGCTACATCATACAGAATAGATAGTATCCCAGACAGCAGGCTCCATAGCCCCATCCAGAGCCCCATTGCCAGTATGTGTCATGAGCTTGTCGACTTACTGAGTGAGCAAAAGAGTGTGTGGCTAGATGATTTGAAAGGCCAGCTTTGACCACACTGGCTATACGTGTCAAGTAAGAGGTAGGATATGGGTGCAGAAACCACCTGCTTCATACATCCTCATCCCAAAAGCTATGTCGATGATGCTGTGTCAGGAGATATGTCTAACCAGACGGCAGCAGGTGTCAACATGACGATTTACATGTGATCATGTAAGTGCTGCCCAAAGGACCAATCAGCGGCGTGTGGTGGCTCCAGCGAATCATAGCCTCGGCCAATGTAGTCTATTTCTGTTTTGGTGGCTTAGGGTTTAGGGCTTTGCTGCGGGAGTGCTGCTTTGTCTCCGCAAAGCATATTGTCAAGTCTAGCTATTAAGAATAATTATTGGCGGTTCTTTTAATGACTCATCTCATTATTTAGAGAGGCAATATTTGTCAGGGTGAGACTATAGAGCAATACTTTCTAGCCACTTGCATGGGGCAGTGAATGCCATTGAATGCCAGTATGTTTTTACAATTAGTCAGGACCAGTATTAAATATTCAGTGAAATTGAATTGTTCCTTGGTTGCACGCCTATAATGCGAAGTGCATCATGCCCATAATGACAAAAAAAATTCCATGGGTTCCATTGCATTTTTTTTTAGTGAAAGTCTCGCCACAGATTCCTACATCCAAAACCTGCGGAGTTGCGAAACCAGAGGTAGGAAAAGTTCTTTTTAGGTAAAAAAAAATAGCCTTTCCCTGATATCACTCATTGCTCCTGTAAGCCAACCCTCCCCGTAAAGCATACACCATCATCGTTATTATTTTCCTTTAGTCGACAACAATGTTGGTTCGCTCAGAAACGTAAAGACCGTCAAGGAACTAATTTCAAATAATTAGTAACATGGAACGATGGTTATTGCTGGTGCAAATGTATTCTCCTCACCTTTCGGATATCCTTGTTGCGGACTCTGCAGATTTGCTGAATGTCGGCGGCGCTCTGGGAGACGTTCTCCAGAGAGTTTCCAGACAGCTGGAGCTCATCCTTGACGTTGGGGGAGGTGATGATCTCAACACCAGGCTGGGCGGTGATACGGCGCACGATCTTCTCGCCAAGGAAGTTTCGGATCTCGACTTCTTGGAGACCGGTCTCCGCGTTCTTCTCAATGTTGACGTTGATGGGAAAGTGAGCGTAGACGTAGCGCATCTTGTACAGGAAACCGCGGGTAACACCGATGATCAGGTTGTTGATGAGGGTGCGGACAGTACGGAGGGTAGCAACGCCCTTGCGAACACCATGGTGGAGCTCAATGGAGATGGAGTTCTTGGTGGGACGGCCAAAGGTGACAGCAATGTGCGAAAGGTCCTTGGTCAGCTTGCCTCGGGGACCCTCGACAGTTATGATCCTGGCGCGAATGCTGATAGACACTATATTGTAATACAGTCAGTCTTGACATTCTCAACAAAAGTCCACGCCCCAAAAAAACCACAATAACATGTCTTGTCCCAGTTCATGATGCTGCTCAACTTTTGTATATTCCTAATCGTACAGCATACATCTCCAAGAATGATCAGAGAGAGAAAAGTACAGTAGTGCAAATTCCTCAGATCCTCTTCACATCCATGGGGTTGTGTGTGTGTGCGTGCCCATTCCCTCCAAGTCGGCGGCAGAGCATGAAAACTTGGATATGACCAAGAAAGGCGGATCAAAGCTTACCATTCTCAGGGATTGGAAGCGTCTCCTCGGAGTGAATGTACCGCATCTTGCCTCTCTGGTTGTCGTGATGTAGGGCAGAGGAGATTCGTGAAGTGTCGACGTGCGGGCGGCGGTCGGTCGTCTCAAGCGAAAGGAGATCGATTGAAAATCGGCGAGTAGGAACGCTTGGTGGAGCGAAATTCCAAGCAGCCCGTTGTGCGTCGCTTAGAGTCCGAATGCGGTTAGTGTATGGTTACGGTCACGTGCCAACTCTACATTGAATGATTGATGATTTGCGACAATGGCGTTCCGTTCCGAACTAATTAGTGGCACCGAATGATATGTGTATAATGCTGATTTTGTAAATGATTACATTTGAAGTTTCCGAGAAAATTAGATACATATTCAATCAAATGACTATGGGAAATTTGGAAAATTACAACCTTTTTTTGGAGATAGGGAATCATGTGCAACTCAGGTCGACCGGTTTGAAAACACACTCAAGGTCAATCAACATACAGAAAATCACAACCAAAAAAAAGGGGTCACATAAAATGACTTGTCCTGCCCCGAAAAGTACGTATCCTAACACCAGCCAATACCAATTCAAATTCAACAAAGACCCAACGCCATTCATGCAAACTTAGCGACAAGGAAAAGGTAAACGGGAATATACACAAGATGGCGGTAAATACACGGAAAAAATAACAGTGTATCTTCACATTATGTACTTTCGCTATTTGTCGTTTCAGGCACTCGTTTCACCTCCATGACGCGCTGACCAGCCATGGACTTGATCTTGGAGGCAAGTTCGTCTTGTTGGTCAAGAGCGACAATGTCGTCTCCTCCACCAATGCTCAGGCCGTTGACGAGGATATTTGGAACGGTGCGGCGGCCGGTGATATCGCCCAGAAGCTGCTGGATATAGTATCCCTGCGGGTGGATGTCGAGTTCGACAACGTGAGGAGCAGGGACAATGGAATAGCGGTCAAGGAGGACTGCTTTCGCTTTCTTGCTGTAAGGACAATACGTCTTTGAGAATATGATAACTGTAACTCATCAGTTTCACCGATTTAACATAATTGACATGAATTATGAGGGAATAATTACTTGGCGACCGCTTCAAGATGGAATCCAGTTCTGCACTGGCCTCTTGTGCTTCTTTCTCCTGGCTCGGGTCTTCTTCGGTTTCCGCTGCCTCTGCAGCCGGTGCTTGCTTGACTATTGGGACCTGTTCTCCTTCATTCTTCAGCTTAGGAACTTGCATCTTGGTTCTGCCGGCAACAGATATTTCCTCGACGTCTTCGCTCTTGCCGCGGTTGGCCGTCTCTTGCTTTTCGCGCAAAGTGCTCTGTTTCCCAGTAGCGGCCTTTTCAATGTCGTCGAGCTTCTGTATGTGGGAGCGGTCCTTGGCGTCATTGTTCTTCTTGATTGCCGCGGCCCTGGCATTGTCCATCGCCTTCACGGTGGACTGGTAAAAGGGCCGCTTCTGGACTCCTCCGGCGGCATCGGTCTGCAGTTCGCGAGTCGAGTTAGAATAGTTTGCATCAAAAGAAGTGTTGAGCTTCAGAGACTTGCCGTGAAATACGTGAAAATGAGCAGAACCGCAACGATGGCTATCAGGTAGAATTTCAGCCGGCGCTGTGCCCTCAACCTGGTGGAAACAGGCTTCATATTTGGCTGGACGATTTTGATGATGTTGGGATGAAACGAGGAAGAGGTAGGGGCTTTTTTTGTTGTATAGATCTTCGCTGTAGAATTGATTCGCACGAACGTGTGTGATACTGCTTTTGGCGTAGCAAAACAGGACCTCGATGGCAGAGAGGTGTTTCGGATTTCCTACCGTGCTCACGGAAGACTCACGGAGTTTCTGGTGACAAGGATAGGTGTGGTGACGACGAGGGAGCCGCGGCGAAACAGCAATGGCGTACAGGAATAACGAGTAACAATCATTTGAGACAGTGAGCAGCAGTAGACAGAAAAAGGAGCAAGAGAGGTATTTTTTTGGAGCAGGAGGTTGCTGTTCGAGGCTTGCGTTGCGCCCGTCTCAGACCAAGCCAGGCTCGTACAGCGTGCCAGCCAGTCAGTGGCGGGCTCGGAGGTGGGGGGTTCCATTGGCCGTGGATCTAGACCTCGCCCGGCCCACGCTGCCTCTAATCTCCGCGTACGTTAGTCTGACTTGATACGTATTTTATACACAAAATTCAAAATTTTGATCTTCATATGCGTGTAATATTATAGTTATTGATCTCTTAGACATTACATACTTCTAGTCATCAAACGCTACTCTGTCGGGGTAGCCGGGGACGTCGAGCCTCCGGTCCCCCAAACAATACAAGCACCACTTCGTCAAGAATCGTAAAGACCAAATGAGCATTCAGTCGCGGGTTGTTCAGGGCTGCAAATAGCCGGCGAGCTGCTGCTTGCGCATTGGCTCTGCCGACCACGTTCCCAGCCAGGTCGGGGATAAGAGCGGCCAGCATGAAGCTGGCTTCGTTGCGTGTTTTGGATTTCTGGGATGGCGTTCGGACTACTGGCGTCCTCAAGGAGCCCCCGGGCCAGAGCGTGTCTCTGGCAAGGGTAACGTACCGAAGAAGAGATTCGTCCTGCATAAAGGCTTTGGTCGTGTCACGCACTTTTCGTTCAATCGTGCTACCCAGAAGCTGGTGTAGCACCACGACTACAGCGCGCCCGCGGAGCCAGTTGTTACCTCGGTTAAGTTCGAACGCTTCTAGGAATAGATCGCAGATAGGTGTGACAAAGGGTTCTACCTCGCGGTCCTCAAACGCGTTTAGCTCGGCTTCTGCCTCGGCTGCCGTTACCGCATCTTCTGTTGCAAGAGAAGCAGGCTCCGGCCCAGTAAGCTGGCTAGTGGCCGCAGAGATTAAGTTTTGACCAGCCGTAGAGAGCTGGTCCAGCATAGCAATGTTGCCCAAGAAGTCATCCATGCCGTCAGCCACCGAGTTGTATATGCGAGTTACAATATCCTTGGTCTCGCCATCCGCCGTGGCCGGTTCACCATGAGGTAAGATAGCTTGTTGCGAAAGAAATGCTCGCAAATCTCGACTCCGACATACTTCCGGCAGCAAGAGTAATTGTTGCAGATACGTTTCAAGTGCAAAACGCCGTTTCTGCAGAAAATCCTTTTGCAGTTTCATCATCATGCGCCTACGCGGAAACTCGAGCTGTCGTACAGAGGGATATCGCATCCGTAGCTTTTGGTGGAGTTCGTGGAACTCACTGTATCGGCGAGGCACAGCCCACGACGCTGCAGGCATCTGTTCTCCAGCTACTCGCCGTACTTCAATCACGTCTAGACGATAGAATTAGCCCATCTTATTTTCTTCAAATGCGAAAAGACTCAGGTCATACACAGTGCAAATTCGTGCCCATCCTCCTCTTTACCCACCATGATGGATTTTATCTGCACAGTGGACCGACCATAGAGACTGTTGTCACTCTCCTGGATAATATATTGCTGCTTTTGCATTTCCTTTCGCCGAATTTCGCGATGAATGCTTGCCTTGGACTTTCCCAATATTCGTAGTTCGGCCGTGTTATTCGTTAGTTCCGCTTTTCGTGTCAGGGTCTCCACCACAGATTCCTGTGCAGCCAGTTTCTCAATGTCTTCCGTGAGTGCTGCAATGGCTTCTGCAAGTCCAAGGTCTCCGGGAGCCGCTTGATGTATCTCATCTGCAGGATCTTTTTCATCTTTGTCTGGGTCGGCGTATTCGTCCTCAATAAATTTCTTTTCGTCGGGGAAGAGCTCGTCCTCAAACACAGTTGTGCGTGTAGACGGCCCAATCAGTCCGAGAGAGGATATACTAGGTTTGCTTTTTTCTCCCCCTCGCATTTCCATTCGAGGAATCTCTGAAGAGCTGCGTGGTGAAGCTTGTTCTCGGTCATTAGGGAATAGCATTGACGGGGGCATTAGACCGGCTGTCTTGGAATCCTCGAATTTCCCATTACTTGGCTCGCCTGTAATGATATCGTTGAGTGCCTGCTCCATGGTTTCGATAACCTGACTTTTGCTAGCATCACCATCGCCGTTTTGGGAGCCAGAACCCATACTTTGAGAAGGATCATCGAGATCATCCTCGAACAGCGGAGCCGATCTTTCAGAGTCAAACGAGCGCCTCGGAGAAGTGTCCCCATCATCAAAGAGCTTACTGGCACTGCTTCGTATATCACTAGAGACCACTGCCTTGCGAAGGTCTTTTGCTTTTGGCAAACTAGCTTGTGAAATGGACCGTGTTATGAGAGGCGGAAGCGGCCGTCGTTCTGGAGGTTCATGTGTAACAGTTGTTTTTGGTGGTGCAGGACCAGGTTGTTGAACAGCGGCTACAGCGGCTTGGTCTGATGATAGGTATTTGTAGTAAAGGTCGGAGGTCTTGAACTTTGGGTAATACTTGTGCTCCAACTCTTCCAGAATGACAGATTGAGTCGTTAAGATAGCGGTTCGCGCCTTTCGATACTGTTCAGGTGTGGCCTTTTTGCCCATTTTCAAAAAGGTCTTTACGGCATTGCGGGACTCTTCTGGCACATTTAATTCCGGTTTCGACAGATAACTTTCATTGATAAGTATCATGTCACTCACGTCCGTCGACGTCCAGGTGGTGTTTGAGGATGAGGAAGAAGAAGCGGTGTCATCACCAAAATCATCTTCAAGAGGGGTCCGAAACCCATCAACAACGATCCAAAACTGTACCAGAGACATTCGCTGCTGGCGATCCATGAATTCCATAAAGTATGATAGGCCAGAAATATTATGCATCAAATCCACCAACGACACATCCTGCACATTGGGCACACTTTCACGGCGTACTTCAGGGCGAAATGGCACTGGACGAGGAACACTCCCACTAGCTGCAAGTTTTGCGACTTTCTGATCAAGAACTCTCTTGCCAGTCTCGAGGCGGCGGAGATAGACTTGGTCTTGCCCCTCGACCATGCTCTCCCGTTTAAGTTGACTCGCTACCTGGGCGCGGAACTGCCTGGCATCAGATATGTTGTTGCAGCGTCGAATAGCCCTGACAAATCGTTCGAATGCCCGTTCTGAGTCACTCGGTGACAATCTAGGAAAAGAAGAGGCCTGCTTCGTTTTCGAAACTGGCGAGGCATGTTCATCAAGGGCTGCACGAAGCTTGCGCACTGTCTTACGATCATGTAACGCTGTACGCCCATATGTCTCCATCAACTGATTCCAAGTATCTGGATCGGACAGTAGTGTGACAATAGGAAGCAACACCGCACATGCTACAATCTCTCTTACCAGCACAGATACAGCACGGCTTTTCAAGAGATTTTCGGGAAGAAGTTGTGGAAGAAGCCCAATGACAAGTTTGCGTGCGTATTCCTGTTGGGTTGATTTCTGATCAGTGAGAGACACCGCCGCAGCTGGGTGGAGTCTGCCCTCGCGGTATTTGCTCGCTATCGCCAGATCCAATTCTTCCGATTCCGTCACGCTCCGTGCCAAGTTCCTACCTCGAACGGCCCTTTCGGCGCGATCGAACTCTTTCAGATGGGCAGTTAGAATGGGCACGATACGAGCCACAACAAGAGAAGTCACGTCCTCGCTCATTAACCTGTCTCGGAGGCTGCCGATTGCTGAGCGCAAGGCCCTGTCCACCTCATGAACGAACTTTGGGCTGCGGCTAATGTTCTTATACCAGGATGCGATAAAGTCTCTGGAAGCCAACTGAACGAGTTCGTCGATGCCCTCGGAAACCATAAAGGATTCGGGATATAGGGGATTTGGCTCGTAAGTTACATTTTTTCGGTAAGCGTCCACTTCTTTGGACCAAGCGCCCGGTGCCAGAAATGCCACAGCAGGGGCAGGCCGTGTCTTGTTGGCATCGTCGGCTTTTGTTTTGATGGTGAGCAACGCTACACCGAGCGAAACGAAACTGGTGAATAGAATTCCTGTGACAAAAGCGTATCCGAGATATCGTACGAACGGTAACCAATTGACCACCAAACCCCAGGAGATGCAGCCGCTGACAGCTGCCAGTAAAAGATGCGTGCGACCGAGGGCCATTCTCCCCGGATGTGAGTCGAGTTCGGGCGACCCATGGCCGGGTCATAGAAACAGACTCATCAAGCAACAAGGCCAGCTGCTGGCGCAGTGGTTAGATAGGCTTGTAGCTGGGAGAGGACGGGGGAATGGGATCGTCGTCAATTATCACGAGCAAATTGTCGTCGATAAGCCGACTCCGCACTGTCCACCCGCGGACCCACAACCCGTGACCGCTATAGGCCCACGTCATCATCTACATAACAGTACATACTACGGACAAATAAGCGCTTCACGGCGAGTATTAATTGCAATCACTTTTCAAAATAAAAGAAATAAAGAAAGGAATTAGCTGTTTAACCACCCAATCGTCCCTTTTTAGAATAAACAATTCTTGCATAGTGATATGCCAATAATATTGTTGCCACTTGCGCCGGGCCATCTGAGTACTCTATTAACCACCCTATATAGTAGTCTCAGGAACTGGCTTGCAGGCCCGTAGGCCTCACAAGTATCGGTCCCTCCGCTACCTAACCCAGTAACACTTTCACAATTTGTATGGTTTTGTACCAGATATGTATTTTCCAACTTGGAGTCACTACCACTAATCAATAGATATCTTTGACGACATTACCCTCATCGATCTATATACATTGAAAAATTGAACGTATATTTGAAACTTAGTCCTCTTTCAAAGTCTGGTCGAAAAGTACATCGTCTCTGCTCTTCAAAACGAAGAGAGCGGCCCCTCCCGGTCCATATAACAAGGACCTCGCAATCCAGCCAGTGAAATTCGACAAGGTCAAAGCCCCAACCAGCCGGCGATACAAAACACACGCCCAGATCAGCGAAGCACCGCAGGCAAAATACGCATCATATTGCAGAAGTGCCAGACATCCCATGGGCAAAGTCTCTACAGTAACTTTGTCGGCGAGTGGAACGGGGATGAAGACTTTGATGAATTTTTGCAGGAGGCCTGCTTCACCGAACGAACTGCCCCAAGAGTAGTTGTCTGAGAACGTGATCAAGTACCATAAAAATGTGTTGAGAAGAACCACAAAACGGAGACAGAGAGTGCAGATTTTGTGGATCCTCTGTTGAGATGTCTCCACTGCTTTCTTTTCTGGGATATTGCTCTGTCGAGTGCCTTTAGTGAAAATGAGCTGACACAATCCAACCCACAGGGGAAATGGTTGCCAAATAACCACAAAAAGCTTGTGTGTATCGTGGCTAATAAGCTGAGGCGATGGAAGAGCCATCAGAGCTGTCGGTACAAGGCAGCCTATCAAGACAGACCAAGGTAGTACACACAAAGCTGCATTGTCGAATTGTACCAGTTGTCTTTTGCTTTTGACATGCGTGGCATGAGCTGTCGGCGAAATGACTAAATGGACAGCATAATAGATAGGCATCATGACTCCCCATGGAATATTCTGGTAAATGATGCCCCAGATTGTGAAACTAATCCAGTCAGACTCCATGTTTTGGCGATTATCTAGAGGGGAAAAAAAGGGAGGAGGGAAAAAGAGAGAGGGGCACAAACTAGGAAATGGCTTTTTTATGGTTGGCTTTCCTGTAACCTTCTAACATGGTGACAACCAAGACACAGACAATTTGCCCAGCCATCCATATGGCAAAAAGTGCGATTGGCGGATATGCCCCGTCAACGACATTCCAAAAGAACAGCACAATGTTGGTCAGCGCTTCATCTACAGGCTCTAAGCCTGTATATACGGTGCGCGGTGTAAGGGAGGAGGATGTTGACAGCTGTCCGATTACGTCCAAGGTATTATTGAATACCTGCAGACCGATTATCGTGAATGCTGCTGGCAAAACCAAGAGGGCAATGAGCCAGGGGGCGCAGCCGGAGCGAAACATGGCTCTGTACAGTCACAGCTGCTGCATGTGTGTTTACCAGAATCCGGATGTTGTTAGTTTGAAGGAAGAGGGAAAAAAATTACATGTAGAATTTAGCTATGTATAACTAGAGGATTCCTAGGGTTCCTAGGGTTCCTTCGTGTTGGGCGCTTACCCTGTTGGGTAATTCATATCAGCAAGTACTCCGTAATGGATCCAAAGTACTGTCTTTTTTTTAAGTAAAGTAATACAATAAATTATCTGTATTTCCATACTCCAATATTTAACGCAACTAAGAAAGAATTCCCGGTCGACATATACTACTAGTACTCGGCGCCACGTCTCCATGTCAATCGCCGGTGGCTTTTTCTATGCAACCCCCTCAGATGACCGAATAAATATTACCCTGGAATAAGCTGCAGCAGACAGCCTATGTCACTTCCTTATTAATGAGTATTACATGCGCTGAAGATGAGGGGTTCTGGCTGCGTCTCTCTTCATTGGCTGCAAATGCAAGCCCCTCTCGACGTGCCCAATCGGGTTAGGCGCAGTCCAGCAGTGTTTTGACCCGTCGTCTCGATGACTTCATTCATCCACTTCATTCTCTGTAAACAACACTCTCATCCATCGTTTTGTCTCGTTTTTTGCGACTATATCTGCCCAAAATGTCGTCATTTGCCGACTACATAGACTTTTCCCAGCAGAGCTTGCAAGGTGTGTGCAATTGATTGATTATTTACGCGGCACCTCTTCCCACTAATTGGCCCGTGACGTATTGTTGTTCTGACACTGACACCCGAGGTTGAATGTTTCCAGTCTCTGCGTTGGCCATTGCCTTCAATCCCATTTTCTGGAAGTAAGTAATGAGTCTGATGTCAAGGCAAATCGCCCGACTGGCTGACGGTTTCGGCCCTATTAGTATTGTAGCGCGACAGGGTAAGCCCGTTGTTTCTCCACGTTTTTTTTTATGTCGCGCTAGAACTCACACATATTACTACGCCCAGAATATAACAACCATTTCCTAACCCGCATATTCGGAAGCCCATACTATGGCTGCTACTTCCTCGCTGTCGTCATCTTCTCATTGGGAATCTTCCGTGACCACCTGTACCTCAATGCCCTGCAAGACCAGCCATACTACGAGCCCGTGCACCAACCGTACATTGCCTACGGGCTTTTCGCTGTCGGAAATACCCTTGTCATCTCGAGCATGTGGGCTCTCGGCGTTACTGGCACGTACCTCGGCGACTACTTTGGCATCCTGATGGATGCCCCCGTCACCGGCTTTCCTTTCAATGTCTCTGGCTCCCCCATGTACTGGGGCAGCACAATGAGCTTCCTAGCGACTGCGCTGTACTACGGCAAAGCCGCCGGCTTGCTTTTGACTCTGGAGGTTTTTGTCCTCTACTGGTTTGCTTTGAAGTGGGAGGAGTAAGTTTTACTCGCCTCTTTAAGATTATACCAACCCCCATTTGGAAACCCTTAGTAACATTTGTAAAACCAAAACAATAGCCCATTCACCGCTGAAATCTACGCTAAGCGCGAGCGCGAGAGGGCCAAGAGCGCAAAGAGCTCCTAGACAATACATGCATACATGCTTAATGCAAGCTTCAACGCTGTCAGCATTACTCGCATGTTCCGCCCGATCCATGACTTTAGCCCAATTCCTCCTTGGGAGAGAGAAAACACGAGGGAGGAACAGTGATAGAAAGTATCATGTTTAGAAAAAAAGTATGAGTGCCCATCATACTCGCATGACTATAAAAGGAGCAAAAACTTTGTTTTTTTTTATTTCCCCCAAGTCATCAACTGACACAGAATAACACCAACCATGTCAATGGACCTATGGGACTCATTACGATTTGATCCTGTAGCCACCAATCAAAAGTACAATCCGTATGCATATCGCGTACAATCTTGCTATATCTACAACGAAATATATTTCAATCCAATTATTGAAAACAACCACGCAGTTATATTAACAATCGTATTAACATGGCACTTGTTCAGGTCAATGAGGAAGAGAGAAACACCAATAAACTCCGACCACCATCTAAGTTGAGTACACAGATAATGAGATACTAATGGGGGAATTCGTAATCATGCTTTCGTACAAGACGCTCGCCTTTTAGCATCGTGCCTATATCAGCAAATATAATGAGCAGAAGAAGGGAAGATAAAAAAAGCAAATGGATATTATTGGCGTCTCCCTCGTCCCCTTTTCGCAGTTGTTCGTGCTTCTTCCACGGCATTATCGGCGTCCTCTTCATCGGCCCCCTTTTTCAAATCTTCTCCCTCGGCGAGCCCCCATTTCTCTCGGTCGTACCAATCTTCGCCGTCGCTCAGCTCACCGACATGGCCCTCTGCCTTGCACCATTCAAACACATCGTCTTTCAGTTGCTGTGCCCGGAGAAGAGAGTCGAGCATGTATGTGAACCCCCGAACGGTTTCTTCTTGCTTTTGGATATACGACCAAAGCAAGCGCCTGGTGTCTTCTGCCTCGTTGGGCGGGAGGCCGAAATCTTTGTCTGGGCGGATATCCTCCGAAACTACGAAAAGAGCATGAGTAGATGGGATTTGTATACTGCTTGTGTCAGGGGACGAAAAGCGTGATCCGCTGGCAGTGCCGTTTTCGTGTGTCGTGGTGGCATTTGCTTGCGCGCGCGTGGTCATTCTCCTCGGCGGCTCGGGAGATGAAGCCTGTCCCTCGCTGCCCTTTGAATCCTCAGCTTCGTCGGCGTTGGTCATATCGACGTCGCCCTCTTCGCTTCCACCAGTTTTGGCAGGCTCTTTGGTAGTTGTGTTGCCGTTGTGCTCGTTCCCTCTTGGGCCAAATTCGCCCGTCCGAGTAGAATTTGTGTGTTCCCCATACGACTGTGAGTCATTGGCCCATGACCGAGCGTCCACGTTTTCGCTGTGCTCTGAAATAGCTCCAACCGACTGCTCGGCATCTTCTGTCTTGAATCCTTTAGTGTCTGGGTTCTGCTGGTTCTCAGGATTGGGTGCTTCCGCCATTTCAATGTCGCTACCGACGTTTCGCGCAGTCCCGTCTTCGGTGGTCGATCTGGTGTGTGTGTCCCCCATGGAGTCACCTTCAGGTCGCTGCGGGGTTTCCTTGTTCCCATCCTGTTGTGTCCAATCTCCCTGTTTCTTGTTCGCTGACGAATCCCATTCTGTCTGAACAGGGCGTGGCTGAAAGATGAACTTGTCTTCTTCACTTTCTACATAGCCACACGGCATCCAGACAGAGTCTCCTAGCAATTGTCGATGTAAGTTGTGCGAGTTGGCCAGGAGGGCGCGCTCTTTTCGTAATTTTTCCTTCACAGCTTCGATCATCGTCGAAAGCGCCTTTGATCTATACGGTTGGGACATTGTAGGATGGTCCGGGAGCTCTGAGGCTTGTTTGAGGGGACATAGTATTTCTATTCGGAATTTCCGATGTCAGATTACACAATGATGTCAGATATCTGCTTCAGTGTCAAACATACCCTCGAGGATAATCTCTGAAAAAGGGTTCGCCTCCGCAGCAGTGGCATCGGCCTCAGAATCCGTGTCGTCGTCGTCAATCTCCTCGCCTTCGGAGTCATATCGTGGAGGATTTCGGCGTAGGATGTAACGAGTATATCCTGCATGATCAACTTTCTATATATTTCCAATAGGACTGGTTAGCCAAAAAAAAAAGAAAGAAAGAAAGAAAAAGGCATTTTTGCGACACTGTCGTGAGCCGAAGAAGAGGCGGGAAAGAACTTGCCTCTTTGTAGAGCTCATGGGGGTTTGAAAAGCCCAGCGCGCCCTCATGGACATGCTTAGCATTAACCTTCAGTTTATTTCCTCGGTTGGTCGGTTGGGTGATAGGGTCGTCGGGTGGTGTATCTAAGCAAACAAACCAGCCCATCAGTACAGGATTCATTAGAGCGGCGACGATCGATGAAATGCACGACTCACATTCGTTTTCTCGGCGCAAGGCCTTTTTCATGCCAACGATCGTCTCGGCGATCAAGGCAGCTTGTGTCGACATTTTTCTTTTCCTGGCTGAGAATTGTCGCGAAACTCAAGAGGAGGAGAGGGGGTGCAAACTGGACGCAGAGCAAGCCAATTAGTTATTAGTCAAGATTGGTAGCCAGCAAGCACGTGGGAAATCAAGCAGAAGGAAAAAGAGAGAGAAAAAAGTTGAGCGTACTGCGCAAGGGTCACAAGGCTGAAAAGAGCATTGGGACCATTACAGCTCGCTGGAGAGAGAGAGAAGGCATGGAACAGTCGAGCGGACTGATTGCCTCGTCTCTCCAACTTCTCCATCGGGCTAATGACTGCGCGCATCGACGCGGTTCACCGCCTTCGGAGACCGCTCGGCCCCAGATCCGCTTTAAGGTTCTGCTTGGCTTTAATTATCACCGCGTAATATTATTCAAATGTTATCACGCCGTTCGAGCTTGGTGGATCAGCCAGGGATTTTTTCAATTGAAGTGGTCACATCAATTGATTTTGAAAAGAAACAATTCACAGGTTGTCGGTCAGATAGATATATATCTCAATATTGATGTTACGTGCTCATGAACATTTAAAAGGCTGCCTATACTGGTCAAATACACTGTCTATTCTCCAATTGCACCTGTGGCTAGATATAAAAAACATAAAAGCGAACAGTGAGAATATCAATTCTATCATTCATGATCCATCAGCATCAACCCAGACCAATATGCCCTTTCTGTCAGACTGCATGTTCTCAGTCGGGAGGACTCGAAGAGTCTTGTTAAAGTATGTGTCAATCACAACAAGATGCGGTTGGATCCACATGCCTGATTTGAATGCAAAAAGTGTATATCGCACAGTGTGTCTGCTGAAAGGGACCATTTGAAGGGTTCTTGTCTTGGCCCCACTGAATGCAAAGTGCTCGCTGGCTTCCATTGTCAAGTTGAAAGTCAAACAGTGTATTGACGGGTTCTCAAGGGTGTAGTCAAGATGGACCAACCCAGGGAGCTGCTCGGATGATACCGATGAGGCAAGAACACGAGGTTCGCCCATCGGGATCAGGAATCGGGGCATGGCCAACGAAGAAACCGTCGTGGTAACATCGCTGCCTGAAGACACTCTCTTCCAATGTACATCCAAGGAAAGATCGAGCGTCACAGATTGCCGATCGTCGAGGCCCAGTTTCTGTACATTGACCAAAAACTCGGATTCACGAAGATCTCCGGGCAATATCTGCGTGCTTTGGGGCATGACCAAAGTCTCTGCGCCCAATTCACAGACTGCTCCCCCATGGATGTCGATAAGGACAAGGCTGATCTTCTCAATATGGAGCGGCTCAGAGGCGAAAGAGACCAATTTTGAGTTGACAGCCCATTTCTGCTGTATTCCTTCTGGTTTCGCTATGTCGGGAGTTGTAAGGTCTCCGTTAAAGTCGAATAAATTAGGCCACGGCTCAGAATGAAGTCGTGGGAGAAATTCGTAATTTGCCTCAAACGGTCTCACGAATTCTAAGTCGACAGAGACAGATTTGGAAACAGGTGTTTGTGAATCTGACGATAAAGTGTATTGAACCGATATCTCAAGCTCGTACTTAGAAGCATCTACTGTATTAGACAGAATGACCTGCACCTCTGAGGTGGAAGCTGGAGTCAAACTTCCGATACGACGTGATATCGAGTGAATAGTGCTTTCGACAGGAACATCTGTCGTGGAATCGATGTTTGCATCTGCATTATCCGACCACGACAGTTCAACACTTGACCCAGGCTGTCCGAATAATCTAACTTGCATGATTACTTCGGCAACATCGTCTTCATTGTTTTTCATAGCCACGGGCAGTGCCACACGCTCATTTGTGTAGTAGTGCTTCTCCAAGTTTGGGGTAGATATATGAATCTTGGGAGGTTTTGGGCGGATTTTGCAGACGCTGATGTCACGTCCTTTACCAATTCGCTTTTTCCGCGGGCCTTGCGAGCTGTTCATCCACCAAAAAGCCATGTTTTGCTGACGTTTTGTTACCACGTATGAGAAATTAAAAATTTCCTCTTCAATGACAAGGGTGACGGATGCAATCTTGGCTTCTCCGGCCTCGCGTGGAATTGCCCTTAAATTATATACTCGGGTGTGAGATGGCCTCAAAGTCAGGTCTGCTTTGCCTACCATCGATGTCATACCCACAGTAGACGATGAATCGATCAAATCTGTTTCATCGCGCAAGGTTATATCAGAAATCTGACATTGTGGGGCATCTCCCTCTTGATCTGGATTATCTGCTTGCAATTTGATCGGGCGTAAGCTGCCATTAACATCAAGCCTTACTTCTGAGAGCCTTATCGGAGCGGAATCGGGTTGCGCAAGAGAAACAACAGTTAACTGGGCCTGCAAGGGTTCGCCAACATTGCCCTCTGGCTTCTCAAAAACCAACGAAGCAGATACTAAATTCATTAGAAACTGGCTAAAGACCGAAGAGAGTCAACGTGAACATACAACATGAAGTCACGTCCTCGGCATTGAGGACTACTGTGGATTTAGAGTCGCCAGGAGCAACTTCGTCTAAGCAATGATGGAAATCATAGTTCCAAGCTGGCAGCGGTTGTAGAACTGCGAAGTTTGTCGAGAGTTAATATCAGGTTCGATCTTGAGCAAGAAGAATACTAACCTTTACTTAACAGTTCCCAATGGATCCAGAGCAAAGCATCTCTGTCATTGAGTTCGAGGGCACACGTTCTAAGTGTCCAGATAAATTCGCTCATAAGGTCCCACCAGCCACTCTTCCTCCACGTCAAGGTCGGCCAGAGAGGCTTTAAAATCTCGTAAGCATCTGCCCATTGTCCTTTCTTCATGTGAAATTTTGCGATTTCCAAGCTTAAGCTTTCTACTTTTCTTATTTGCCCTCTGGCGGCAAAGTGTTCAACAGAAGCTTTCAACGTATCTATTATAGAAGAGAAATGGTCCACACCGGAGTTTGTTGAGTGTGGAGCTTCCACATGTGGTTCAGGAACCAGGTAGACATCATAAAATTGTAGCTTGGCTACAACTTGTGACGCCGGGGACTGGGCTGTTGAGCTGCGGTGCTCATCTGGAATTGTTTCCGCAAGTGCATGACGCTGAACCAGGTGTTTTGCAGAACGATCAAGCCAATAGCCCTGATGATGGAGACGTTCCCAAGGAAGGGAAACATCACTGCTCAACAGTCCTTTTTCAGGAGCGTGTATTATCGATTCATGGACTCGTGTAGGATCCCGGAGCACGTCTGCGGAAAATGCAGGTAGGTCGGCTCGCGAGATCAACTGGGACATAACGGTCGACCACCTAGAGTCCCAGGCCTCCCACCCGTAGTTCTTTGTGCCCTTGCCTTTGCGGTGAACAATATCCTCGGTATTGGCTCTATGGCTTAACCAAAATCGTACTGCTGCCGTCGTCTGGCTAGTCCACAGCAAACATCGAATGATGCGAATGGCTAGAATGTCGCCAAGGAGCCGAGCTTCGTTAAATCTTGGATGCCAGGCTGCAATTGACTCGAAAACCTCTTGTCCGAATAAGATATCGTACGCCGCCTCGAAGTTACGTTGAGCTGCTTCCATCTCTTGCCGGAATTCAGCAAAAACGCCGAGCTTGAATTCATAGCGAACGTTCCAGCCTTGGGAAGACAATGTCTGAGACGTTCCACTTGTTGGCGGCGCAGTTGGCGGGGGGATTGTCCCTCGATTGCGCTTTCGCCGGGCGTGTTTTGATAGATCTCGATAGTAATCGACCAAGGAAGGTTGAAGGGACGACAACAATGACCGCACAAAGTCCTTTACTTCAACCGTCGACAGATCGGGATAAAGGACATGAAGAGATCTGGGGTCCAAGTTTGTAGCTCTTCGGATATTCGACAGTCGTTCATCCAACTCTTGAGAGTTGATGCCATCTTCTGCTACCAAAATCACTATAAATCGAGACTTATAGCCCGAGGCAGCCCATGATTCTTTCAGTCCTCTGATTTCAATCTTCAGTTGATTGTCTCGCAGTGTACTCATGCTAGCGTCAGACGTAAGGGACAAGGCGTTTATAACGGCGGCCGGGATCAAACCCTGGTGCTTGTACACCCACAGGGGTGTAATAAGCCCATCGGGAAATGTCGGTGAGCCAGGCGTCAAGGGTGATATAGGAGAATGCACAATGGGGATTCCAGAAGAGGCGCTGAGTTCTGCATCCGAGGGGAAGTTTGCTTTTCGAGGAGGGAGACGATAAGTCTGTCAAATAGAAACGATTAGCAACAAAGGTTTTCCGCAATGATCGCTGTTTTTCTTTTCTTTTCTTTTTGATGTCTACACAATTGAAATTGTAGCACTCACCCGCCCAGTCAGCTTGATCCTCGAGGCAATACTATTGGAACGGCCGGCGTCAGCCAACGCCTTCCAGCGTGCGCCGTATGCATCATAGTCCAAAAAGGCAGTCCGCAGGTCGTTGGCAAGCGGACCGTCCAGTAGAGGAAAGTCAGACTCGATCAGGGTACCCGTCTGCTCAAGAAGTGGGTATTCGGACTGGGGAGGATCTTCGTTATTTTCGTTGTTGGCGAGACCGGACACGAGAATCAGAGGCAGGTTGTGTGCGATATAATCGTCCGGGTAGGCATCCATTGCGTGGCGTGCGGCGGTGCCGTGGGGAACAAGTCATGACATGATTCAGCAATGGCCAATGAAGCAGTGTCGCAAGGGCAGGAACTGTGTGCTCTCGCCCTGAGCGTTGGCTCCGATGGTGTCTCAGGAATTGGGCGGTTGTGGTGGTGGTTGAGGCTGGTAAACGCGCGGAAGCTCCAACCAAGCTTTGGCTCGCCGTGGGGTTTCGGGCCGCTGCTGACTGTAGATATTACAGTACGTAATAATACGGGAATCGTTACTTACAGAGTACCATTATTATTACAGGTTGTTACTACAGCGTAACATACGTGACGGCGGTCATACTGTCAACGTATTATGATGCGTCATTGTGCTTATCATGCTTATTATTTATACTCCTCTCCTTGCGCCAGCATGCATTGGATCGGCTGCAAGGGCTATCTTCCGCAAGGCGCAAATCGTGATCTTGTGGGCCTCTCTCCATAATTATACTTCATAGTAATTCCAATCGCAAAAACGATCGACATTAATTTCCGTACCGTACCATAATAATAAAATTAACTACGTACTAATTCTCAAGCGCTGGGAAGTTGAACGCTGGGTCCTGCTAGCACCAACTAAGAGTAGTTGGGCGACCTCCATGTGCGCCTGCCCTTTCCCGCCGTTGCGGCTTCCCTCACATCGTGCGTCTTCAACCTTTTCTCTTCTCTTCCTACGCGCAACCTCGCCTGACTCCTCGTCCTGGCTGTGGCTTCGTCCTGTCGCCACGGCGCGTATCGCTTGTCAGCGCTTGCAATTGCTGTCTGTGCGTGGGAATACAATTCCTGACTCGTGTTTGTCAGGCGTCCACTCAACCCGCTTTTTCTCGCGAGCTGCTACCCCTGGGCGGATTCTGATTGCTTCAGGGGCAAGTATTAGGCTTCACAAGTTCGCCCACTCTCTGCCCCGACTGACAGCCAAACCCGACTTTATCTGCACGCTGCTCACGATATGATTTCGCTGGAGAATCGCAGGCAAATCCACTCTGCTAGCCCTCGCTCAGTCCCTTGCAATTTTCAATAGTCGCATACTTTGCACATTGACCGCGCGGGGCAAACTCGCACACATCCACTCCAAGATGGTTCGGCACGAGCGCGAAAATATGCCAAGCAGTTCGGCGACGCAGGATGCAAACACTTCGAGACGTCGCAAGTCGATGCCTGGCCGCTCGTCGAGTCTGCGCTCTGCCAGTGTACCACGACACCGGCCGTCCAACCACCAGCCGCCGCCGATGCCGCCAGCCTCTCCGGAACTCATCTCGTCTTTGATATCGTCACTGTCCACCATTTCGACACCTGCTCAGACTCATTTCGACAGTCTTCCACATATAAACTCCTCCAGAATAGGCTCCCGGACGGTTCCTTCATCGCCCAGCTTTTTACAGACCGAGTTCACCCAATTCATCGGCCAGCAAAACACGCCGGATAATGGGTTCGGCATGGACTACGGAGCATACAACCCCCCAGCTGAGTCCACAGACAGCCCTTTCTTGCACCCCGACGATGCCGCCATCTCACCTGTGGTTCGCATGGCTCCGGCTCCAGCGCCCGCATCGCCTCGCTCGCCTCGTTCCCCGCGCTCTCCCCGCTCTCCGAGAATGAAATCTAGCTTTGGCCGGGATGCTTCTCCTTTACGGCCAAATTCCAAGGGTTCCTATACTTCTTCGCGCGTCGCTGTTGACGATCATCATCTGTCTGGATTTGGGATCATAACAACCGAACCTGCCTCTCGGGCTTCGCGCGCCGCCAGTATAGCGTCCTCAAGTTCTGGGGGCAGAAGAAGTTTAAGGAATGGACTAGGCTTGCTCAAACGGTCCTCGCGGGAATCAAGCCGAGAAAAGGAAATTGACCGCGGCGTGAGAGCACCTAGCTACGAGGATAGCTTCATGCCTGTATCCGCTCGCAGCAGAACCAGCTTGAAATCGAAACACTCGATGGCGGATCTGGTCGAGGAAGAACATGTTAAACCTTCTATCAGTCTTAACACTAGGAATGATGCCAGCTTACCGGGATCCCCGCGTTCTCCATCCCACCAGATGCTACCTACATCCTTATCTAGTCCTGGTGGCATTGGAAGCAGACGAATGATCCCTACACGCGAATCATCGCTTCGACATAGCTTCAACAAGAGCCATCATCCGGTACGATCTAGCGAGAACTCTCAAACAAATGGCAAAGGATCCACGCAGACTGCCAAGGTGGCCAAGGCCGATGTAAAAGATACAACCGAGCAGACCACAAGGCGGATCCAACAGGTTAAGGAACAACAACAAAGAATCAAGTCTGAGATGAAGGAAGCACAGGAATCACTGCGGCCAAACAACACCTCTAAGAACCGGCCAGCGTTGCCGCGGTCCACTACTGAGCCTATCCCAAATCAATTATCCAGAGAAAAGACCGCCATTCCGAAAAACAGCAGCCGGACTGAAGAAGACCCATTCGAGGAAAGTGCACCGTCCCCAGCGATTCAGACTGGGAGAACACGCGACCGGAAATCGAATTCGCAAGACAAGTTTGAAGGCCCAACCAGCCCTACTTCGAAATCTCATAAACGTCACTCGTCCGGGGCATTCCCTCGTCCATCGATCACGGAAGAACGGCCGTCTAGTGCCGACTCGATCGATCTCGCTGTCGATTCTTATGTTGCTTCGCCACGGTTAACCCAGAAGGTCCCTCATCCACAATCAGGACGGTTGATAGCATTTTCTGAAGTTGGAGATCCGAAAGGGCACGTAGTATTTTGCTGTTTGGGTATGGGGCTCACCAGATATCTAATGGCATTTTACGATGAATTGGCGCGCACACTCAAATTGCGATTGGTGACTCTGGACCGGCCCGGCGTGGGAGAAAGTGACCCTTGCATGGAAGGAGAAGGGACTCCTCTTAGTTGGCCTGGTAAGAATCTATCTATCTCTCTCTCAAGGCGATTTACTAACCTGGTTCAGACGATGTTGCCATAGTTTGCAACCACCTCAAGATCACCAAGTTCTCGATTTTAGCTCACTCTGCTGGTGCCATCTATGCTTTGGCGACTGCCCTACGGATTCCGCAACATATTCGGGGTCGGATTCATCTCTTAGCTCCTTGGATACCTCCATCGCAGATGACCAACCTAGGGGCACACAGGGAGCCACTTCCCAACAATGCGGTTCCGTATTCACAGAGGATTCTCCGAGCACTGCCAACTCCTATTCTCAAAGTTGCCAATTCGAGTTTCATGAGTGCCACGAGCAGCAGCATTACAACCAGCCTGCCCAAATCGCCTCGACGCAACAAGCGGAAAAGCTTCGGCAAAGAAACGCCAGCGCCGAATGCGTCTGAGCTCACACCATCATCACCACAACGGGCTGGCGGCGCAAAGAATGCCCAGGCGAAAGAACAGCATTCGGGAAACGACATCCGCCGGTCCGCGTCTACACAGTCCCCTTCATTGAGAGGCGGTGAAGATTTTGCGCTAACGGCAGAGCAACAAAAAGAACGGCAAACAGAGTACGACACTCGACTGACTTATCGAATCTGGGAACTAGCCACCACCAACGCCAATCCGGCTGTAGATCTGCTTGTCTGTTTGGAGCGCCGTCAGACAATTGGTTTCCGATACGTGGACATCAACCGCGAGGTAGTGATCCACCACGGGACCAAAGACACACGGGTCCCCGTCGATAATGTGCGGTGGCTAGGTAAGACGATGCGGCGCTGCGAAGTCCGCGTACTAGAAGACGAGGGCCACGGATTAATGGCCTCAGCGATTGTCATGAGCAACGTGCTGAGCGAAATGGCCAAGGAGTGGGAGGACTGGACCACAGTCGTGCAGGGGAAGCGGCATCGACGCACGACTATTACCCATCATTCATCACGATCCGGCATACTGGCTGCGTAATATTTTTCTCTCTTTATTTTCTTCTTTTTGTATTTTTTCTTCTTTTCTTCTTTCTTTTTCTTTTTCCTCTATACAGGAGCCTTTTACATCATTTATGAGTATATTGATTTGATAAATACCCTTATTATATTTAGATAAATATTATTATTACCGTACAAAAACTAATAATGGATATTACTTTAATATTATATTATTGAACATACGGTCAAGATGAACGATTTACGTTGGAGTAGGTTATCATTGCTGGACATTATTGCCCGTAAAAAATGAATGACATGGTTTGAAGTGGTAAAGTTCCAAGGCTACACCAGCAACCGTTGAATTAAAGGTACAGGACAAGCATGGGACAGGTTACGCTCTACGCGCAGACAGATTCTCAGTGATCCAACTTTGGGTTACTGTCAACACTGCTAGCAGTGATTCATTCATTAGGCGGCATCGTTGTTCTTCTTCTTCGACTTCTTGCCTGTGGGTTGCGGAGCAGTCTCCTTCTTTTGGTGCACAATGAGTTTGGTCCAGAACTCCTCAGGATCCCACTCGAAACCAGCGAGAATGGGTTTGCCATCGAGCTCATCGTCAGCCTGGAGATTTTACTATTAGTAAAACAGTCGCAATACCGGTGAAAGGTCTTGGAGATTGGCTTACCTTCTTCTTGTACTGCTTGTAGATTGCATCTAGGGCATCCTTGATAGTCACGCCCTTGAGATTCCGGGCAGTCACCTCAAGGCCTAATGGGAAGTGGAGGTCGATCTTCTTGACTGGCGGCGTCACGAGGAACTTGTTCAGGGGCTCTTTGTCTTCTAACAATGATGGAGCCGTGTTCAGCTTCCTGGTTCTTGTTAGCGCAGCTGTTTCATAGCTTGTAGCGTACGAGGTACATACCAATTCGTCCTTTGCGTCTCAATAGCAATCTCAATGGGTATCTGTTCCTTCTCTATTATACTATCAGCATGATCAAGACAGCAGTGTTAGGAGTTGTCTTACCCAAATCCTTGATGTTCCGCACGCCAGTTGCCGACGAGGAGACGCGGCGATGCTTACCCTTCTTCTCGGTCTTCTGTTCTGTCTTCTCATCCTTGGGGGATATCGAGAGACCAGCAACGGCGGAGTCGACTCTGGTAAGGTCTTCTGTCATGATGGATAGATGGATGGATGTCTGTTCGTTGGAGTGCGGAGTCAGTACAGTCACCAAGGGGGTACAGTACAGGACAATGAACGTAACCGCTTAGGGGAGTAGGGATACAGGCACACACCAACTGAGATAGCTCGGCTACGTGGCTGACGACACAGTCAAGTGGTGGAATAGCAAGTTGATAAGGAGGAGCAGTAGGTTTCCTAGCAGAGCAAGGGAATTGGAGAGAAAGAAAGAGGGAAGGGCCAGGCAGTTATGGCCGGGAACGAGGAGGGAGGGCAGGAAGGAGGGGAAAGGCGCTAACCAGCCTGTCGTGCTTCCCCCGGTTAGCGACGCCGTGAATGGCTGCCCGCCCTCCCTGATTGCCCGATCAGGCAAGTCTTGGTTAGACTTCAGCGATGACCTCAGGGCGCGCCTGGATTGGGCCGCGCCCCGTCAGGTGACGCTGACCCGTTTCAGGAATGTCTGAAACGGGCATCTTGGCTCTTTTCCTTTCTTGTACATGGCTCGAAGCAACTAGATTAGGGAATTGTCCATCTGTGACTCGCTGGCTCTCAGACTATTACCATCAGTATCCGTCTCTCCCCCATTTCCGAAACAACAACAACAGCCCAGGGATTGCTGGCACCGGGACAATCGGATCGGGTGATGGATAGTCTGCGTCATGTCCCGGAACCAGCCTAGCACCACAGCCAGACCCAGACATGCGACAGTCGCAGGCTAGAGCTGCACCCCGCATTCCCGGAACCCCCATACCCGCTCCACTTGGACCCGCCCACCGCATGTGGGGTACACCTAATTGGGACCTACAGTATGGGCTGGTTCGACGGCCGTCATGTTGATGATATTATCATTAAATAACTATATAACTATTATATAAATTCATGTTGATTGAGCACGGCCATGGGATGGACTATTGGACGGGCGATCAATGAATGCACTGTGACATTGGCAGAGTTGCAGAGTTGCAGGGGGAAAAGAGTGCAGTGGCTGATCAGGGCCCCGGGGCTGGCCATGCCACGGCATGGAACGGCGTGTGATTCATCAATCACAGAAAACATGAGATCATCTCCCAGCAGCAAGTCGTCCCAAACGGCAAGGATGGCAAGCATGTTACTGACGAAGGTGGCAGCCCCGCCGGCCAATCCCAAGCACGCGACGATCCACGGCAACCCGAAATCACCTGAGGATCGCGTGACATGATTACCTCACAGCTGCAGCAGGCTACTTATCTCCAGGCATGATTTGGCTGAGTCCGGAATCCAGGGGCTGAACAAGTAATTAATAACAGTGCAGGCATATTGATATAATGCACACCAATAGCCTTGAGCCTGCCCCTGTTGCGCATGGATAGTTACGTGATGTCGGTCGATTCCCGTTGCCAATAATTACCTCGTGGTTAATGCTAAAGTTTATTTTTTCTTTTTTTCTATCC
>CVMT01000002.1:2249522-2290507 GCA_000985935.1 Talaromyces islandicus | reverse complement strand
CCCCCCCCCCCCCCCCTTTGTATTAATTCTAGGCTTTATTCTTCGGTTTCTTTCTCCTAGAAAGGATTAATATATATATTTTTAGTGCTGCGCTTTTAGTATCAATTTGTATATCTGGGTAACATTTTGAGCCACACATATATAACACTGTAGCAAACCCAGAAGCTACAACCTCCTGCGATCACAGTTGATCAATTGATGTATGTGTATTTTCCCAATACCAATACTAAATACATACATTCATAAATCCATTAACTGCTGACCTAAAACATTCACTACATATATCGCATACTTCCAATGTAACAGGCTATACGTTAATTGATAGAAACCTCCTCTTTCGAGAATCCAGGCTTCGCTCAGACGCCTTTTATGTCTCCGTCTCAATTGACAGCGATTATACGGAGTAAATTCCTGCCTACGGGAGGCAATCGCCCGAATAGGCAGAAAGCTGGCGGCCAATAAGCGCCCCGTCCCGGAGGCGGTGAAAACGGAGGCAAATTCTGCCGCGACACCTCAATAATCTACGCGCTCAAGCATTTAAGGAACCATCTCATCCATCACCCCTCGCAAAAAACCCACCACCGGGGTGCTTGTTTCACTCGATACGTCTGATCCTTACTTTTAAATTTATTTACCCACTGATTGCGCCTGTCAAAGAAAGGAAAAAAACCAAACTCTGTGAAAGCACCAATCCGTCTGGATGTCGCTTTTTGGCAATGTGGGCGCCACTACGGCTGCCACTCAACCCCAATCCAATACCACAGGCGACATCTCCAAGGATGTCGCGTTGAACTCACCCCCAGAGGACAGCATTTCAGATCTGGCTTTCTCTCCCGTGAGCAACCATCTTGCCGTGTCGTCGTGGGATAAAAAAGTCCGCATCTACGAGATCAACGACCAGGGACAAAGTGAAGGCAAAGCTTTCTTTGAACATGAAGCCCCCGTCTTGAACTGCTGCTGGTCTCCGGTACGTGTAATGCATCCCCAATAATGTACTTAGCCTAACACTTCAACTCTAAACAGGACGGAACCAAGGTGGTCGGTGTCGGCGCTGACAAGGCTGCTCGTATGCTCGACCTGGGCTCGAATTCAACCACCGCTACCCAGGTGGCGGCCCACGATGCCCCCATCCGCTGCTGCGAAATGATTACCAATCCCACCAACTCATCACAGCCTTTGATAATTACAGGTTCTTGGGACAAAAAAGTGAAGTACTGGGATATTCGACAGCAAACACCAATCGCCCAAGTAGAATGCCAAGAGCGTATATACACAATGGATGTCAAGAACAAACTTCTCGTCATTGGTACCGCCGATCGTTATATCAACATCATCAACCTGGACAACCCGACCACCTTCTACAAGACAATGCAGTCTCCGCTGAAATGGCAAACCAGGGTTGTCAGTTGTTTTGCAGACGCCACCGGCTTTGCCGTCGGAAGTATCGAAGGCCGCTGTGCCATCCAGTATGTGGAAGAAAAGGACTCCTCGTCCAACTTCAGTTTCAAGTGCCACCGTGAGACCCCTCCCAACACACGGGACGTCAGCAACATCTACGCCGTAAACTCAATTAATTTCCACCCTCTGCACGGAACTTTCAGTACCGCCGGCAGTGACGGCACTTTCCACTTCTGGGACAAGGATGCGAAGCACAGACTCAAAGGCTACCCGTCTGTCGGTGGCACAATCTCGACTACTGCATTCAACCGGGACGGCAACATATTTGCGTATGCTGTCAGTTATGACTGGAGCAAGGGATACACAGGAAACACCCCACAAACACCCAACAAAGTGATGCTTCACCCTGTTGCTCCTGAAGAGGTGAAGCCTCGACCAAACACGAGGAAGCCGAGGTAAATTCTCTCAACGTGAGTTTGTCTGTTCAACCTTTCTCTGCTTGGTCGAGAGGCAGCGAATTGGTGCTGCCCAGTATCTGCAATGACGAGATGATACCTATTACCGCGGCCTATTTCTTTCCTTCTTTATTTTTGTACTACAGAAAGCATACCGTTGACTACCTTTTCTTCCATTTCTCCATTTTCGAGTCTGTGCTGGGTGGAAATCGCCGTGGCAAAATATCCAAGTATATTTCTGGTGTTGGCCTTGGTACAAATGTCCTTAATTATAAGCTCCACGCCTGGCGTTGGATCAAAAATGACTACAAAGTTTGATTGAGAGCTAGACAACAATGGTTTTAGATATATGGAATACCTTTTGAAAATTTATCCAGTGATTCATGTAAAGTATATAACTAATGCTAAATTATGTTGTTTTCTCCCCAGTCTCAATTGATGTCTGCAAGACACTAGAAAACGATGCTGGAGCTAGACTCCTAGGCAGGGTTGAATCTGCACTTGGTGTCTAGAGTAGGAGGCTCCTCTTGGGCTGTTTTCTTTTCATGCGTCGGAGCGTGAGAATATATTCAACCTCATCAGCCGATGGAGTGTCAGGTCGGTGGCCGGTGGTGGTACCTGGGGACTTGTTGTTATCTGTACAATACAGACTGGATGTCTTGTGTCGTGAATAAATGTCGATGGGAGCTTTGAGGAAGCCGATCTCGAGGGCCAGATCAATGGCGGATCCTCATAGAGCTGACGTCTTCTATACTTCCAGACCCATCTCCCTGAAATCGATTTTCCTTGTTGCTCGAGGATGCATCACTCACCGGACTCTCGTCCGATTCTCCGAGTGACCTCTGAATAAGTTTGGTTTTCACCTGAGCGCCCTTGAGTCTTTCTTCCATGTCGGACACGGCATTTTCCGTGTTCTCCAACGACAACGTCGCCGGATCGACTAGGCCAAGGAGGAGTTGAATGTTCCTCGCCACTCGAGATTCTGCACGGATTTCCGGCATTCCATAGCACAAATCGGTGTGGACGGCTGGCGTGTCATCGCCGCGCACTGCACTGCTGCTGGCACCGCCGCTCTTATCGAGTGTACTTGATAGGAAGCGCTGATTCCAGACCAGGGCTTTGCCGTAGAGCTTTCCGACTTCGAGTGCTTGAGAGAATCCTTTCTCCACCGCGAATACACTTCCTTCAGTGTAGCCTGCGCGGGCTCCGTCGGCCAGGCCAAGCTGGTAGCCTTCGTGGTAGAACTTTTCCTCCAGCCCAAGGACGCTCTCCAGCAGGTCTGAGTCCATGACTTTTATTATTTTTTTATTTTTGTTGTGGTGAGGGAGTGTCGTGGTGTAGTAATAATGGTTTTGTAATGGTGCTGTAAATGACGGGTCACGGCAGCTGCCTATTGGCCGCTAGCGGTCCTCACCGTCTGTCGCTTATAAAGCGGGCTTGGCAGCGCTGATTGGGCCTGGAGCGTCCGTCCCGCGCGACTCGCTTGATCACGACAGAAGAGTCGGTCGAGCCCTTTTTTGTTTTCTCCGGACGGCCTCGCCAAAACGCTCCAGAGCTGATCGGTCGAGGGTCGCTTTTTGCTGTCCTAGGTGCTACCGTGCTGGCCCAACTGTCGCCCTGGACAGTGACTTGCACCGCGATGTGGATCTTCCGGGTCCTCTCGTCCGCCGCTTTCTTGACTGCGATCGTTCTATCGATCCCCTTGGCCTTTGACGTCGGGGGTAAAACGTGTGGCTTGGCCTACTCGTTCTCGCTCGCCAGCTTCTATTTCGTCCTCTCGCTCCTGCGACTGGCCACTCCCGACGACTCGCGCTTCCGCCGCCTACTGGTCACCCTGGTCGCGTCGACGCAATGGCTCATCGTGCCCGCCTTGCTCATATGGTCCCTAAACCGTTTCTCCGTGGACCCAGGCATCAACCGCAATCGATGGGTTGATAGCAAAGCCGGCGACAACCGCTCGTGGGATGCTTCTGTTGCGGCTTGGATTTTTGGTCCAGGAGGCCTTGTCGAAACAGCGACGATTGGGAACTGGGACAAGATGTTGCGTTGGTCGACACCCGTCTTTCAGCTCGTCGAGGGCTTCTGCAGTCTGCTTGTCATCCAGGCGGCCGGCCAGATTACCCGGTGGCTCGTGAACAGAAGTGGTGGAAGTGACACTTGGATGGTATGATTGATATATATCGATGTTGGTGGACGCGTTCTTTTTGCTAACTATGATCTAGATCAGTCTTTTAGTTTTGTCTGCATCAGTTATTTCCAGCTCGGTTTACTACCTGTGGCGTGTTCTCCAGTTTCCAGAAATATCCAACGTCGATGCTGCGTTGATCGGTGTGGCCATCACAAGCGCCGTTATTCTGTGTGCATGGGGCATTGGCAGCGGCCGCGGTAACGCAGTGGAGAGCTCGCTCTTGTTTGCGTACATCGTTCTCTGCGTCTATCAGATCTTCACCGACTATCAACCTTCCCAGCCTGTAGAGCAGGCTCCACCTGCACAGGCTGCAGATTTCCCTCCACTGCCGCCTATCATCATGGCATCGTATAGTACGCTCATCCATATGCTCTCCCTGCTACCGTCTATCACGCACGCTGCTTTCAATGTTGTGACGGCAGCATTCAGTGCCATCACGCCATCGGTGCTCATTACTCTCACCTACCGCCTCTTTGTCTTTTACGCATCAACTCGAATCATTCCCGCTGTGCGTGAATCCGGAGCAAGGGCACTCTCGCAGGAAGCATCCCTGGATGACGATGATGGGGCCGGACAGCTCTTGGGTCTTCTCAGCTGGTTCTCGCCTACCATTCTTGTTGCTGTCTACACTAGCTTATTGATGCAACACTTCGCCGCCAATTCCCACGCTGAAGTGGGCGGGCAATGGTGGCTAAGCCAAGGCGATGTAGGATCCAATTTTTGGCGGTGGATTAACCTGGCGTGTACTATGGCCCTCTATGCGTTTGAGTTATGGATCAGTAAAGAGGATGACATCGATACCGCCCTCACTGGTCACTGGAAGACGGATTGATTCGAACGTTGCGGAATACATTGAATTGTACGAACAATCTCTTTCTTTTTAAAGACCTTGACGGATGGGAAGAGCCTCCGCGATCGAAGAGCTCATGTTTTTCACCATTATAGTGTGATTCGGAACGAGGTTCATAGTTGCTCCTCATGTTATTACAGACTGGGACATCATCCAACTCACGCAGACTGCGAGGTTTGATCAGGGGTTATTATTTTTTCCCGGGGCCAGATGCATATCTCGAAGAGAATTATGTTTCGCTAAACAAGTCGTCCACCAGTGTATCCTTTCTTCGCTTGTCCTCACCCACACGAGCTCTCTACCTACTCCCTTTCCCACACCCCTCCCCACCCCCCAGAAATGCTCTTACATTTAGTGAGCAAAACAACCTCGATCTACAGCCGTGAAGGAACATTGGAGTGCTGAACACCAAGTTCCGAACAAGTTATTCACACTTGCTTTACCCACCACCCCATCCTCAAACATGTTACCGCGGCATGCTACATTTGACATGACACGGTGCGATATATCAATTTCCGACATGAAATCGATTACTTGCTTCACTCCAACTGCAAAGATTTTGTTAACGATACCACTGCACGTGTTTTTCTTTTCCCTTGCTTCTTCTGTTTACCTATTATCTAGGATGAACTACGTTTTTTTTTTCTCTCATATCTATTTGGGGTTATTAGAATAGTATTGTCACAGGACAACAAGACCAATCCAGCAGTCAAAATGTTTTTTTTCCTTTAACCGGCCGGATTAGTGTTGGCAATTATATTGAATAGTGAATGTAATTCATTCTGGATTGGATGTTCTATTGGCATCGTAGAGCCGACTGAAGCTAATCAGAAGAAGTGTAATGAAGCGGCCAAGTGAATAGCAAATTTTATGTCCCTAACAACCATGATGATATTCTTTTCATGCTATGCCCGAATTGACTATGAAGAGAAAAATAAAAGGGTAGGAGAAAGACATGATGAATCGAAGTATTTCAAGGGGGAAAAAAAATCTCATTTGCAACCCAGGGAAAATGATCATGAATAGGTAGACGCCCATATAACAAAGATGAGGGAAAAAAAAGATAAAAGCAAAAGCAAAAGACACCAGAAACCAACTGCCTTAGTTACACCATTCTATTGTGGAATCGGCACGCCTTCTTTGGCTGGTGGTGGGCTGATACTGTTCTCCTTCTGGGCTCCTTCTGCTTCTTCATTTGGCTTGTCAGAATCGTTGACACCCGTTCCGCGGTGCAAGAAGCTGCTGGCTTCCCTGACCGGACTGCGGCTCTGGAAGCTCACAGAGCCCGGATGGCCGCTCACGGAGCCGGGGATGGGATGGGCCTGGGACACCGATGTGCCAGGACCGGCACCACCGCCAGCGGCACCACCACCGCCGGCGGCGGCATTGCTTCCATTGTTTCCTGCTGGGTTGCTGGTGCCTGGCGAGGTCGATGTTAGATGAGGGATGTTCTCGGGTACTGGGTGGCGAGAGCCGACGTTGGTCACGCCAATGTCGGACGCTTTGCCGGCCTTGCTCAGTGCGTAGTCGCCAGAGTCGAAGTACTTGCGTTCCTGGGCAAATGTCAGGATATTGTTTGTTCCGTAACCCCATAGGCTGGTGAGTGTTAAATTATACCTTGAGTTTGTTCTGGAGGAGATCTTTCTTGGTCGGAACCTTGCCGTATAGTCGGAGTAGACGTTGTTCATCGGGGCTAAGAGACTAGAATCCGAAACACATGGTTAGCATTGTGATCCAATGGGTACTGGTAATATATATATATATATATATAAGGGAGGATCAACTCACACTGACGTCTACCTTGTTCTGCTGGTGTGGATTCATTTTGGTGTTTTGGGAGGGGGTCAACACTGGTGTTTTGCTGCCTGGGCTGAAGAAAGGAAAAGGAAAAAAGAGTGCTGGTGACTCGTAGCTAGGAGAGAGGCTGGTAGATTGTTTTCTTCAAGCTTGGAAAGTGTCAGGCACGCCCGGGTTCGAGACCAGAAGTCTAGCAGTGACAGTCCAATGCCCGAGTAACACGCACGATAGGGCGAGTACAGGCCCTAGGAGATATAAACCGTACGTTTGTTGTGCAGAGACTGTGCCTTTTTTTTTTTTTGTGAAAATAAGCTCGCCACCAGGAAAGACGAGTAGCTTCTGGGGGTGAGGAACGTGTGTGAGACAAGTTGTCTCTGTGTCTGTCTGAGCGAGGAGGGGCTGGTCCGGCCGGGCGGCGGTCGCAAGTGATCACCCCAGTCGCAGTGATTCACGGGCGGTGGAGTGAAGTGGGCTTTTTGTCGCCGAGTACTGTTGCAGGCTAGACTGGAGTGTAGGGCGAAAGTTTAGTGAGCGCTAGGGAGGGAAAAAGATGAGCGTGTGGTGGCCAATATCAGGAGCAGGTCGATCGCCAGCATTTAGTTGGGGAGAACAATGAGGGGATACGTCAGACTAGCCGGGCCGCCCTCACCCCACCTCCGACTGAGAGAGGCAACTATTCTTTCGAAGAAACATGATAAGAATTAAAGTAAATTAAATAAAATAAAATAAGAAAAAGAATATGCTGGCAGTTATTCCCTGGCTGTGATTTGTTATGTTGAAAGATTATGAACCCGTGAAGCTACATAACTAATAGGCAGTTGTCAATCAATGTGCATGCAGTGTATAGATTGGTTCCGGCTTGCAAAAGTTAAGCCAGCACTATTTTTTCTACATCGGGAATATACATTACTATATTTATATATACAATATATATATATATATATTCGAATTGCAACAGTACATCAATATTTGGAATCCAAGCCCTGTGAACAGCAATACAAACGCTGGGCGAGAAAACGACCCTCTGGCGGTTCAACCTCTAAAAATCCCCACCACGACTCCGTTAAAAAATTCCCAAAAAATTTCCAGCAATCAGCACCAATCAGCTTGCTCCCCAAAGGTCTTTCCACATCCTTGGGGCCTTGAAATACGTCGTCTACCATAAACCGAGGGACAAAAACGAAACAGATAAGGAAAAAGGAGAAAGATAAAGCTAGTTCCACAGCCCGCAAGTTGCCCGATTGACTTTCGATCAACAGCACCACCTGACCAAGTGACGTCTTCGACTTGCCCGGTGGAATTGCAGACCCGATATACAGGATTGGTTGATCTAGTATTGTTGCAAAGAGAGAGAAGAAGAGGCCTTGCGAACATGGCGGATCCTAAGCAGTCGAGCTTTGTGGTCGAGCACCTCGACCCCGAGTTAGGTCCCTGGTCAGCCCTGGAATATGCTTGTATTGCAAAAGAGTGTAAGCAGGCAGGGGCACAGTTCCTTTTGACTTCAGTCCCCGAATCTCTACAAATGCCCGACAATCTAGCACGGATGGAGGAACTCCAAGTGGAGAGACGCAGCGTGGAAGAGATATTCGCTGACCGCAAGTCGAGAGTTTGTCTCCTCGATCCAGCTGCCACGACGGAGCTGAGCCCTGCCGATGGAGATAACTTTGATGTCTTCCTATTCGGTGGTATTCTGGGTATGCATGTCTAACATTAATCCTTGGCTCGCTTGAGGTGTTTTGAGTTGCTGACTGCTCGTGCTTCTATTAAGGAGATGATCCTCCTCGAGGTATGAAATTTCCCTTATTTTTTTAATGGACTGTGCCATAGTTGACAGCTATAGATCGTACATCTGAGCTTCGCCGCAAAGGGTACACTGGACGACGACTTGGCCCAAAGCAAATGACTACCGATACGGCAGTCAGAGTGACGCGTATCATCACGCAAGAACGGAGTAAGAAATGGCCAAACCACGGATGTTCTTGGGCAATTGATTGATCTCTATGCCATAGTTCCGCTAGACAAGATCCCATACGTGGACACGCCTGAATTGCGCATCAATGAATACGAGAGTACAGAGATGCCCTTTCGATATGTCACCGACAGCGAGGGCAAACCGATCATGCCAGAAGTAAGAACATATCTGTATCGTCTTCAAAACAGTCACTAACTCTGTAATAGGGAATGGTTGAGTTGATCAAGAGCGACGCTGACAAGGCGGTCGATGATTTGATTTGACATTGTGATATCTGATGCATTATATATGGATAGTGACAGCTTCAATGCCAGTTTCTCCCACTGGAATGAAAACCTGAAATCCTTACAACACAGATCGAGAGCCGCGTATCATAGTACTAATTAGTAGTCGAATTAATAAATGGTATGATTTGTTGTATCAGATGAAGATCAAACACTCGCCGACTAATTAATAGACATGATAGCGGCAAGGGGGCGCGGGCGGTGTGTCTCCACCGGCAAGAGCCAAAGGCCACGCTCTGCTTTCCACCTGCATCCGAACCTCGACAACCTCTGCGGGCGAGGCTGTTTTGCTGTCACGCCTCATCTAATAATAATACAGTCTTTTGAGAAGTCTTCTCTCTCTCACGCCCTCTTGTTTGTTTGTTCGACTTTCTACCAAAACGCTTATTCCGCCGGAACTCCCGGGGTCGCGCTTCAGACGGCTATCCGTCTCAGGTTCAGGCCCAAGGCCACGGCCACATTCTACTCAACAAGCACATTCGTTATTCTAGCATCTGCACACCATGCTGCAAAAGCTCTTGCTGCTGCTTTTAGGCAGCCCAATTGGTGCTGTTGCTCAATCCGCCGCTGACTACTATGTCAAATCTCTCCCGGGCCAGCCTGATGGTCCATTTTTGAAGATGCATGCTGGGTGAGCTTCCTTGTTCCCCCTTTCATCGAACATTTTTCACTAAATCAAGATAATTCACAGTCATGTTGAAGTAGATCCCGAAACGAATGGCAACCTCTTCTTTTGGCATTTCGAGAATCGCCACATCGCAAACCGGCAGCGCACAGTTCTCTGGCTGAACGGCGGGCCAGGATGCAGCTCCATGGACGGGGCCTTGATGGAAATTGGACCATATCGACTGCAAGACGACCACACGTTGGTGAACAACAATGGGTCTTGGAATGAATTTGCAAACCTCCTTTTCGTCGACCAGCCAGTCGGAACTGGCTTCAGCTACGTAAACACAAACAGCTATATCCACGACCTGGATCATATGGCCAACCACATGATTATTTTCCTGGAGAAGTGGTTCGCTCTTTTTCCAGAGTATCAAAGCGATGATGTATGTGAAGCTGCACCTTTTTTTTTTTTTTTTTTTAAAAAAAAAAAGGCAAGCTTGAGTGAGCTAACGCAATCTACTATTAGTTGTATATCGCTGGAGAATCATACGCCGGCCAATACATTCCCTATATTGCCAAGGCCATTATCGATCGAAATAAACAAGGACCGGACACACCATGGAACCTAAAGGGTATTATGATCGGCAATGGATGGATTTCACCTATTGACCAATACCCATCCTACTTGAAATTTGCCTACGCTGAAGGCCTGATTAAAGAGGGCGACGAGATTTCGACTCTTCTTGAAAAACAACAAAAGCGCTGCTTTGAGCTGCTATCTACCGACGATGCTAAAGATCGTGTGGACTTTGGCGAGTGTGAGAATATTCTTCAGGACCTTCTCTCTTGGACCACTTCGGATGGCAAGTGCACCAATATGTACGACGTACGGTTGCGCGAGGATGACACTTGTGGGACATCATGGCCTCCAGACCTTACTAGCATGACCCCGTACCTACGAAGACCGGATGTAGCACAGGCGCTCAATCTCAACCATGACAAATCTACTGGCTGGCAAGAGTGTGCTGACAAAGTGGGCGCCAATTTTCGTATCGGAAAGTCGATTCCCTCGATTCAGATTCTTCCGGAAGTAATCGAGTCAGGCGTGCACGTCCTACTTTTCAGCGGCGACAAGGATTTGATCTGTAACCACCTCGGCACAGAGCAAATGATCCACAACATGAAATGGAACGGTGGGACTGGCTTTGAAACTTCACCGGGCGTTTGGGCGCCTCGACGTGGTTGGACCTTTGACGACGAACCGGCTGGGTATTACCAGCAAGCTCGCAATTTGACCTACATCCTGTTCTATAATGCCAGCCACATGGTACCGTATGACTGGCCTCGTCGTAGCCGCGACATGTTGGATCGGTTTATCAATGTGAACATCACAAGCATAGGCGGCTCCCCGGGCGACTCACGACTTGATGGAGAGAAATTGCCCGAAACTACTGTTGGTGGCCATAAAAATGAAACAACGTCGACCGAACACGAAGATGAAAAGCTAAAGGATGCCGAATGGAAGGCATACACGAAATCAGGGGAAGCGGCGCTAATTGTGGTCATCATCGGCGTCTCTATCTGGGGATATCTCATTTATCGTAGCCGACGTCAACGCCACGGGTACCGTTCTGTGTACAAGGATGCCACATCCCCTGATGGCAGCTCAACTCTTCTCAACCGATTCCGCAAGAATGAGCGGTTGGGCGAACGAGATCTTGAGGCCACTGATTTTGATGAGTCCGAGCTGGACCGGTTGGATAGAACGCCGAACATGGAACCGGAACACTACATCATAGACGATGACGAGGAGCTCGTGGACTCTCACGAGACTCCGCACGGTGGCAGTCATTCGCAGGGTAAATAAGATTGGTTTATCCACTTCTGTTTTATTTAGAGTTCAATGGCATATTATTTGTATATCACAACAGTATTGGGATTGCCCTTGATTGTTAATTGTTGAATATCAAAGTTGGTAATTTGCTTAGCCATGTTGTGCAGTCTTAACTCGCAACCATTCCATATCTGCAGGCAGTTCTGTGCGCGCGTGTGTGTATCAATTTGGGGGTAGTAAAATGATAGGAGAATAATCAATGATTCAAAAGACATATAATTAATCTCGTCTTGATTCTTTATTTCTACTTGAAGAGCTTGAGCAAAAGAAACCCCTCACGACTTCCTCTCTTTTAGATGGTCCACAAAGGCCAGTATTTGGACCCGATGAAGAATGCATGGCAGAGCTGTTGCACTTTTTGATTTCACCAGGGAGTACGAAAATGAACTTCGATTGAAAGGAGGGCCAGGTGATATACATTTCGTATCAACATAGCCAAGGTTGGTTGGTAGCTGAGGATTCTCAAACTGGCCAATCTGGACTCGTTCCCGAGGAATATGTTCGGCTGCTGCGCACATTGTCAGCCCCCTCGATTGCATCGATGGACGTTATTTAAGTCAGATTGAGCGTGACATATAGATAGACCTTTACTACTAGCTACGATGATTCATGCCAGGGACGTCCTGCTGTAAAGGATTAAAATTCACAGTGAATACGTAGTAGAAGTAATTACACATCACCTAATTGCTTCATGACTGACCTTGCCTTGTTGTTTTGGCAAGTAGATTATGGAAATCCGTCGAGAACTAGAGCCATCTATATTGATAGCTTGGTTTGAACGTATAGTCGCCAGGGATTTGAAACAAGACACGACAGAGACGCCCATGTCACACATACCAGGGCCGGTCCTAAAAATGTCCAAAGCCGAGTGGGTTATTGCAAGGGCTAATATACGGATGATTGTAATGACCGAATTGATGAAGACGGTGCTTGGCGGCTATTTAAGCTTAGCGGAATTCCCCGAGTATAGAGTCGCTGGCTTTGAATTACGAGTGGCCAGAGCGGGCATAAGTGGGTCCCTCGGCTTTATCGTCGACTCCTCTTACTCCTTCCTGGCAAGAACATTCATTGCATGTAATTATTATTCTCTCAAGAAGAAACCTTTTCTCAATGTCACCTGCCAACACCGAAAACTCCGTACAATCTCCACGCAAACGCCGACGACCGGCTCGCTCATGCCAAGAATGCCGCCGTAAGACTACAGTCTCCGAGGGCTTGTTTGGAGGAGCATATTCAGCTAACCGTCTATGTACAGGGCGGAAGATCAAGTGTGATCTAAAGCAACCTTGCAGCCATTGTATAGCGTCTAGGTGCTCATGCTTGTACAATGTCAGCAAGGCGCCGGTCCTGGTCACAGCTGCGAACGCTGTGCAGTTACAACCGTTGGAAAGGAGCCCAGGTCCTCCTGATCCCGCTAGATCCGAGCCATCTCAGACCTCGGTGGCAGCAATGCCTTCTCTTCTCAATAACCAAAGCGCTCCTATATCTTCACGATGCCTTCCTACTCCTAGTGGTGACCAAGAGCAGGAATTGGAAGTGCTTAAACGTCGAATTTCCGCTCTTGAAGAGTATATAGCTGCCTCTACTGCCGCTGCTTCTATAGATCCCACCAAAAAAACATCTCAAGCAACATGTTCGAGACAAATAGACCAACAGTGTGAGCCAAATACAGCAAATAGCGGGCTGCAGGACAGGCATGGTTCACAACATTATGGACGTCTCTCTGATGTTGCACAAGGACTACCTGCTTCACGGCGGTTAATGCTAAACAAGTCAAGGCTTTATGGCCCGAGCCATTGGACACATGGTGGAAACGAAGTGAGCAAGGCCCTCAACTTCTGGTTTCAGTTGCCTTACTAATTGTATCAGTTCAAGAGAGTTGCTGTGTTAAATGGCAGCACTGATCGCCCAGCTGAAGTAGAAACAATCAGAAATCTGAGGTCAGAGCTTCAACTACTCATTCACAAATGCAAGATTCTAGCTCGAAGCATAAAAGCCTCAAGTCCTAGCAGGTCTATTTCGTGGACAGAATCAACGCTTTGCACGGTTGACAGGGGCTTCGCTGATCAAATGGCACGGCTGTATATTACCCATTTTGAATCAGCTTTCCGGATTCTTCACGTTCCTTCTTTCTGGACCGAGTATGAACAGTACTGGAGAAGCCCAAAAGAAGCAACTAGTATCCTTCAGTTTAAGATCAAACTTGTGGTAGCTATTGGGTCTAGTCTATATCGAGACGCCCCTGATGCTGACACAGTCCGCTGGAGATCATCTCAATGGGTGTATGAGACACAATCATGGATATCCGCCCCCATGGAAAAGAGTCGAATATGTCTTGATGGCCTGCAAATACAATGCCTATTGATTCTTGCTCGTCAAGTCCTATCTATCAGTGGAGATCTCCTTTGGATAGCTGTTGGCACGCTTGCTCGTACAGCAATGCAGATGGGATTGCATCGTGATCCGCGACATTTTGAGGGAATGAACATTCTGTAAGCCACCGTTATTTGTATAGGCATTTTGCAATAACTTTAGACTCCAGAATTTTTGGGCTAATTAATTCCGAATTTTTATTAGCAATGCAGAAATTCGGAGACGCCTATGGGCTACGATACTTGAAATGAATGTACAAGCATCGCTGGACTCGGGAGCACCCCTCGCCATGTCTTACGACGATTTTGACACCGAAAGACCTGGGAATATCAATGACGAAGATATTGACGAAAACACGGAGATTCTGTCACAATATCTTCACGAAGCTGTAACGGACACTTCTTTGCAGCGTCTTCTACAAAAATACTTACGAGTACGGATGGAAGTAATTCGGCGAGTGAACGGTTTTGGCCCTGACTTTTCGCAAGGCGAAATCCAGTCTATAACGTCGCAACTCAATAATGCCTGCCGCGAATGCGATGGTATTATGCAGGCTGAAAATGAAAACGAAGTCAACATCTTCAAACGCAACATGGCAGATCTGTTTCTTCGCCGCTTCCTACTAACTCTCCACCGCCAGTTAGCCAGCGCTGCGCACATAGACCACCCAGAATTTTACTTTTCAAGAAAGGTCTGCCTTGACTCTGCAATAGCTTTGCTCTCGCCGCCGCCAAATACCAACTTTTCTCATCTTGGCCTTCTCGGTGGTGGAATTTTCAAAAACCGTATCATCCATGTTTCTCTGGCTCTTAGTTCAGAGCTACTCATTGATCTAGATGAAAATGGATCGACACCATGGTTATCAAATTACCGTAGGATGCTCATTGACGAAATTCGGGAGTCTCTCAGGCAAACAGCCGGGCGCATCCAACTAGGTGAGACAAACATACACCTACACATGAAATTACGAGTGGTGCTGTGTCGCGCTGAATGGCTTGAACCCGGTATTTCTCTACAACAGCGGATGATGCAGGCCGCCAAAGAGAGCCTAGAAACTTCGTATAGTACAATGCAGGCTCGTTTAGAAGCAATGACCACAAGCCAGCATCAAAATGTGGAAACATTTGCGCCCCAGGATTTTGATCCGCAAGACCTTGACTTTTCGATTGACCAGGGTTTGGATGAACTCTTTGGTACGATTGATTTTGGTGTGAATGGAATTATTGATTGAAGTTGACGTGAAAGACTCAAGAAATCACCCTGATCGACATGGAAAATTCTCGGAAAGAATTGCCACCTCTTTCCCCGAGACCCCGAAGGATTAGACCCTCTCCAAGTAGGCAATGAGTAGTGAAAATCAACTATGAGCTACTATCTTCACATAGCGGGTTGCTGTGCATAAAAATAGTGAGTTCCAGACGCGAGATACCGAGCCCAAGAATAATCCGTTAAAGCCGCGGGCTCGGCCTTTTCTTCGGGGAATTCATCTACTTGATATAAAACCAACCCAGTATGCTGATATGTATCCACTGCGTACAGAATCCAAAACCTTAACATCGCTTCTGTGAAAAATTTCTTTCTTTTTGGTTTACATTGCTCTCCAAGAAAACATGGCCCTTGAAATCCCGAGTCATCACCGAGGGCTAGTCCTCGAATCAGTTGAGAAGAACCTCAGCGGCGTTCATATCAAGACTCTCCCTACACCGCAAGCTGAAACAGGCAGCGCTATAGTCCGTGTTCTTAGTGCCGGCGTGCTGTCTTACCAACGCGACATATACGATGGAACGCGCGACTATCCCATCCCCAAGCCACTGGTTGGCGGCATGAGTGCCATTGGACGAGTAGTGGCAGTAGGACGTGATGCAGTGACTCTGCAGCCAGGAAAACTGGTATACGTCGACTGCGTTATCCGCGGACGCGACAACTTGGATGCAATGATCCTTTCTGCAATCTCGGACGGGTTCAATGAGCCGTCCCAAAGGCTGATGAAAGACGCCTGGCGCGACGGAGTGTTTGCTGAATTCGCCAGATTCCCGTTGGAAAGCTGCGTACTTCTGGATGAAGCAAGATTGTGTCAGAGTTTAGGTTATAGCATCAATGATCTGACATATATCAACTACCTGCTCGTGGCTTACGGCGGCCTTCGAGACATTCGGGTCGAGCCCGGGGAGACTGTTATCATCTGTCCAGCAACTGGTGGATTTGGAGGTGCCGGTGTGCAAGTCGCTATCGCCATGGGCGCCAGGGTCATTGCCATGGGCAGAAACGAAGCCGAACTGGCAAGGCTGAAGACGCATGTGGTCAAGGGCACACCCGGTGCCAATATCGAAACAGTCAAGATCACTGGAAACGAGGAACATGATACAGCTACATTGCAGACATTCGGAACGATTGATGCGGTACTAGACCTGTCGCCGGCTGCTGCCAGTAAGTCACCACACTTGAACAGCGCTATCACGGCACTCCGACGTAAGGGTCGTATCAGTCTGATGGGAGGCTTTCACGATGGCCCTATACCGAGTTTCCAGATCATTGCCAAAGATCTCATGATAAAGGGCAAGTTCATGTATGAGAGGGAGGATATGCAGCAACTCATCAAGATGCTAGAAAGGGGCTTGTTTCCGAGAGGAAGCGACTTTGCAGATGTCAAGAGCTTCTCCTTGGATCATTGGAAAGCAGCACTTGATATGGGGGCTGAGTATACCGGAATAGGAAGGTTTGTGGCAATTACACCGTGATTTTGGGGCGAAACCACATGTAAACTCCTGACTATATACAAATAGTTTCTATGGCAAGAGAACGAACGCAGATGCCTTCAGGATTACTTTATCTACTTAGGTTGAGATTACGTTCATTTACTTCATATGTTTGATTGTTCAAAATTCGAGGAAGGTCATCAGTTGATGTTCTCGTCTTCTAGCTATTTTGATTCTTAATTCCCTCCAGGGACCAGACCTTGACGCTACCATCATCGGCAGTGCTAATAAGTACCTCGTCTGTTTCAGTAGAAGATTCTTCTCCCCCGGCCCTATCTGCACGTTTGGCCCAAGTGATATGGTTCACCTCGTATATTCCATGCGAGGCATCTATCGAAGCAAGAATAACCCAACTCGTCCGAGGACCAGAAACATCACTGTTATCAGCAGGTTTGGCAGAAGACGAGTCAACGTCCATTGCATCTTTGTTACCACTAGTGGTCTCAGGCGCTGGTGTTTCCAACAATCGCTCCTCATAAACAACTATCCTCCCATCGGCCCCAGTAGATGCAATGAGCCCCGTACGTTTACTCCACGCAACAGAGTAGATAGCAAGGGCATGGCGGGGAGGCAAAGTAGCTTCTTCATTCCAGGTCTCATCGATCCCGGCGGGACGAATAATACTGGGTATACCCGTGTTGGCCGTAGATGCTTGTTTTGCCTGTCGCCGCCACACTCGCACAGTTCCATCTGCCGAGCCAGACACTAATCTCGGTCCTGAGAGAGCATGTGTCTCTTTCCATTGTTCTCTGAGCTCAGGAGATTGCAACCCGGACGGGACATTTCCGACAGCCTCCCAATCCACAAACCAGACAGTGCCCGTGTGGCCTTTTAGGCAAGCCACTTGGCCCCAGTCGTCGATATCCTCTCGCCATATCCTTATTGTATCGTCATAACTGCCGCTTGCCAGACAATCTTCTGTCGGGTGCCACGAGACACACTTGACGTCGCCGGAATGCTCTTGCAGCACAGCCACCGTTTCGAAATTGTTGTCCCCATCGTCTAGATCCTCCCAAATCCATATCGATTTATCGCGCGCGCACGTTGCCAAAAATATCCCCGATGGCGACCAAGATACCGACTTTACTTCGCTATCGTGGCCATCCAGTAAAACGGCAAATCGCCATTCTTCGTCTTCATCGGAGCCCGCATCGTCAGCATCATGTCTCAGATTGTGACTGGTTAATTCTTCTTCCAGTTTCTCTGGCTTATTGTTGTTGTCATCCAATGTCCACACCTTGTCCCCATCATCTTGACCGTAGTTGTTCCATCGTCTCCAGATGCCCACAGTTGCATCGAAACTGCCCGTAGCGAGAACACTCTCGCCCTTTACTGATGGTTTCCATGCACAGCTTCGGACACTGCGTTTGTGCCCACCCGTTATTGTTGACAGCAGCTTGAAATTGCGCAGGGAATAGACACGCACTGTCTTGTCGGCGCTGCAGGTAGCTGCGAAGGGGAGATCAGGATGCGGGGAAGTGAGCCATGTTCGCTCGATCGATGGCGGCGTTAGGTCTGAAATGTGTGATATAGTCGGTGATGTTGTTTCGGCCATCACTGCTTTATTTGTTTTATGTTCTTCTAGGCGACTTTCTTGTGAGGGGTATTTTTTTGGAATTCCCTAGCGGATCCACAAAGTGCATGTGTTCCGTCTCTCAAATCCTCGGCAGAATAAAATTGTAAGGCTCGGTACAGGGTCAGATCATGGCTGCAATGATTTTCGATTTCGGTGTGTATAGTAATTCAATGAGTTGTCTGGATGAAGTGCAAGGAGAAATTATTCCAAGCGGGGCGCGTCTCACAGCGTCGGCGTCATGCCGATGCCGGATAACACCACGCTATACCAGAAAGGGAAGCAGCATATCGATCTACAACAGCCCGTACGCAAAGAGTGAAATAACAGATATTTCATGAAAAAGTAGACTTTATTATGTCCGAGTCTCAAACCGAGTTGTTTTGTTGGATTGGGTTGTGTCAAGGCGGTTAGAATTATTCTCACGCAATACAAAGTCGAGTTAGAAAACAGATTCTTAGAGCCTCTTTTGCGACCAATGTTTTCTTCTGAAATGGGATCTATAGATGAAATAGAGGGAAGCCAGCATATGGTGTCTCTTTTGACATTTTCATCTATTATTGAAGACGAGGAAACTTCACGAATTTGTAGCCTCGCCGTTCACGACCATGTTGATGTATTTGTGCAGACAAATAAATACGAGGGAGAGACTAGGAAAAATAGGCTTTGTTACCAACATGACTTGACCTGTTCGTCTTTCTATCAATCTTGTTAATCTTTTCTTCAAAGAAAATCCGGAAAGTTTGGTGATAATCCCACATTATTGTGTCCTTCTACATTGGGGATTCGGAAAGTAACTCATGGTTTTTTTTTTTCATGGATATGCTTAATATATCATCAATGTTATTCGAATGTCCTTACCTGAAATCTGGCATCCTTTGATTGCTTGGCCGATGGAAATTATTTTTTGGCTAGATGAATCTTAGTCATTTGTCCATGAGCGAATACATATGTATGTTCCGGGCTTCCGCCGCCGCCGTTTGCGTACTTCAATGTTTGCCCTTTTTTTACCCCTCGCAAGCTTCGCTCGCAACCACTTTAGACTGCTGCCTTGGATTCATAGGTGAGAATTTAGTATGGTGGACTGTCAGGTGAAGATCGGATGCTGCGATTGGCTATATTTTGAAGTTGACTACGGCTCTCGCGAGCCGATGCGAGATGCGAAACCCGACATGCGGAATGCGGCGAATGTAGCCAGCTGCGTCAGAATGCGGGAGGCCAATTATATTTAAAGAATAATTGCTCAATACGTATAAGTTACAGAAACAGGAAACTAGTTTAATAATCCCACTTGGTGGCAGGATTAGTACTATATATAATTTACTAATTTACTACCCACTGAATCATATCCATATAAAAGCCATAAAATAACTTCCAGCTCTTCAATTATTAGAATGCCCTCCACTATCGTTTAATCCATAAGAAACAACAATGCATTTGCCTTATCTTTTCTCCACGGCGCCTTTGCTAGCTTTTTCCGCCGCGGCACAAACCCCTCGCGATGTTGATGTAGCAATCATCGGCGGTGGTCTCTCAGGTCTCAGTGCTGCAAGGGATCTTGTTGAAGCCGGCAAAAGCGTTGTTGTGCTCGAAGCTCGAGACCGAGTCGGTGGCCGCATCCTTAACCATCAGCTTCCAAACGGGGATGTTGTTGAGATGGGTGCTGAATTCATTGGACCAACCCAAGACAGGGTCATTGCTCTGGCCGATGAGCTAGGGATTTCGCTCTTTTCAACCTACGATCACGGTAACAATACCTTTTATCTCAACAACACGAGATATAGTTACGCTGGAGATATTGGAGCCGGCTCTCTTCCACCCATCAGCGATGAAGCTCTGCTGCAGTTGGTACCCGTCATTCAAGCCATAAACTCAATGGCCAGCGAATTGGATCCTAATACTCCTTGGGATCACCCCAATGCGAGCGTTTGGGATAGTCAGAATTTTGCATCGTGGGCAGCTCCGTTAGCTCCTCATCCGGATGCTCAATTCGTATTGCAACTAGCATGGACAAGCACTCTTTCCACAGAATGGATCGAGCCATCTTTACTTTATACTCTTGCGTATGTGGCTGCGGCTGGAAACCAAACCACCAAGGGCAGTCTCGAAAGGCTTCTCGGTGTTCAAGGAGGCGCACAAGAGAAGAGAGCCGTTGGAGGCACGCAGTTACTTGCAACAAAGTTAGCAGAACGGCTTGGTGAGAGTGTAGTCGTTTTAAATGCCCCCGTTCGTCGCATACAAAAGAACGATGACAATCGATATACTGTGACAGCCGATAACCATTCTTCCTTCACTGCTCAAGATGTGGTTGTGGCTATGTCTCCCCCGATGGCCTCCCGAATACTTTATGAACCTCCTCTACCGTCTCACCGGGACCAACTCACCCAACGCATGCCCATGGGAGCCCTGGGAAAAGTGCACGCAATCTACGAATCTCCCTTTTGGCGCCCGATGGGTCTCAATGGCCAAGTTCTCAGTGACAGTGGCTCCATCCGCAGTGTCTTCGATAGTTCCCCGCCTAATGGGACAATTGGCGTTCTCATGGGCTTCATCGAAGCAGATGAAATGCGCTTGCTGGATACGCTCTCCGAGGCTGAGATGCAAGATAGAATTATCAAGGACTTGGTTCGTTATTTCGGACCTCAAGCTGCAAATGTCACTTCTTGCGTTTTCCAGCGATGGGACCTGGAGGAATTTTCTCGTGGGGGTCCGGTGGCATACGCCCCGCCGGGCTTGCTCACTCAGTATGGTCCGGCTTTGAAGACTTCAATAGGGGGGATCCATTTTGCTGGTACTGAGACAGCAGAATTCTGGACTGGATATATGGATGGGGCCGTGAGATCAGGCGAGCGTGTAGCGAAGGAAATCTTGAAGACAGGCGCCTAGATACATTTCGGGTGCAGTCGTTTCTTGAGCTTTAGATTCGATGAATTGATGTTAGAAAGTCGGCGAAAGAGTATGAAATTAGGGGTTGGAATTATTTGTTTATCTCGATTTCAAACTTCACAGCCGTATTTGTATAGGTTATCACTCTGTTGATACGGTCATTTCCTTAGGGTGATGAAATATGTATGGCTTTAGAGTTAGGGTTATTGAACCCGTCTTCCAAGTTGCATGTGTAGAAATTTGCGGGCTATTACCAACTTATATCAACTATCACACAATACACCAAAATATCAATTGATACACGCAGTCATATTACGCATATTTAGAGAGTGTATATATGCTGAGTAGTTCTCGATTAATCATTTGCAGCACGGGATCTCTTTCTACCATGCAATAGAAGACATGACGTAAATCAGATATATTGATTAAGCAATTCATAAGCAAGCCAAATAGTCTCTTCTAATGCGAAATACTAAATAGCGATGCATCAAACGTAAGGAACGATACAAGAATAATGCAACTAATAACTGTGGTATACGAAATCACGTAGAGGTGGTTGAGAGCATGTCGCCACTCAAAATACCTTCGTATACAGAGCCGTGGCCTGTCCAATCAACCTCTCTGACTTTGGAGAGGTCATCGACAAGTTTCCCTACTTCGTTCACAAACTCGGGCATTCCAGCAGCAGCAAGGCTTTGACTTGCTGTCGTGGTAGCGCGGACTCTCTCGCTGGCGCTTGCAGCGTTAAGGCGAGATAAGACGTGGGTGCGAAGTCGAGATAGAAGAAGCCTTCCAACCGGGTCTGTGAAACTAGGTGCCGATAGTTCGTTCACCCCAGAGTCATTCTGCGTGGGCAAGGAAGATCCTGAGACAACTTCCACCTGAGGACTCTGCGAAAGCTCAACCGAAATAGAGGCAGTAATGACTGGTCCAACAACACGCTTGATAGTCGACAGGAGTTGCGATCTAGCAGTGGATGGCATCGGATGAGTCGATTCGATGATCGATAAGACCCTTTCAGGCCTGGTCTCGGTGAAATCTAAAGAAACAATACGGTCTGCTTCGGCTTTCCAGTGCGATCTTACATCTCTTTTCAGCAAATTCTTTGCAGTCAAAAGAATGGAGGCCGTGGCGACAATACTGAAGGCCTTCATATGCAGTCGCGCTAGTCGATTGTAATCAAGCTCTAGTGTCTCTGGAATAATATCCTCGGAGACCGAAGAGTTGCCGAGCACAATGTCTACCAGTCCTTGGGCATATATTTTCGAAACCGAGGGTTGAATATGGGAATTAACATTCTCCGGGTCGCGGCGTTTCATTTCATCCATCACTACGCCGCGGTTGACTTGCCAAAACCGTTTCGCTTTTTCCAAAACAATCGTTCCATCTGCAAGGCCTCTTTCAAACGTTCTCTGTTCATAGCCTGGTGCTTCTTGTATGAGCTGAGGAGCTGCCATATGGATCATGAAATTCGTGTGATCCAAAGACAGCAAGTCAATGATAGCCATCAGTCTAGACAGCCGATCAATGGCATCACCAGAAACGTCCTCGGAAAAGGCTTTCACCTCTGGATCTCGGAATGGAGCACAAAGTTTGGGAAGAATGCCACTCATAAAATCGAAGAAGTGGTCGTAAGAGAATACACCAGAATTGCATTGCGCCTCAATTACCTTTGGGTCCAGCGCCTCACTGATGAGAACGTGCAACGAATTCCCAGGTCTGAGGGATCTCAAAAGTCGGTCTTGTATAACAGTGGCCATTGCAACTATCCATTTCGTGCCAAGGCCAGCTTCAACATCTCTTCTCATCATGTCAGTCATATGCTTGATTATTCGCTGCCGCGGAGCTGTGTATGAGGATTGTTCGATTCGATATTCTTTGTTGAGAAGTAATTCATGCACCAAAACACGATTCTCGGGAAGCGCGGTTAAAACCTTGACAAAGCTCTCATGCGGTGAAAGCCTCTGCTTATCTAGTTCACGAAGAACGACGCTCTCAACACTATTGAAAGTCTCACTGATAGGAGAAGAAACACTCTCGGGATTGTTCTCAGCGGATGTTGTAACTGTAGCTGATCGAGGAATAGCCTGTTTTGAAGATGCCGAGCGCTTCTTTTCACGCTTGGCTTTTCTAATAGCCTTCTTCACCAGGTCCATAGCCTTTTCAGCACCAGCAAGCCGTTTCAGTTTCGCCAAGAGCAGGATTTGGTTGTGTCTAATCCCCTGGTTGTAATCATCAGCGACGCCGCCCTCCCGATCATCCTTTACCGTTTGCCAGATTAGTTCTAGCTCAACAAATTGGGCCAACATAATCTCAACCAATACTGTAGAATCATGAGATTTCCAGGCATGGAAAGCGGAAAAGAAAACACCATATGCTTCTCGTAGAGTTTGCAGGTCACTTGATGTAGCAGTGCTTAGGTAGTCGATCGAAAGCTGGGCGGCAACCTGTTCAAATACCACTATCAGGTCGCGTGCCTTTTCAATCAGATCCTGCTCCTGTTCGCCATCTCTACTCATAACTTCAGAAGGATGGGTAAGGATCAGATAGCTGCTTAAGAAGGTCCGGACGGCCCCTCGCTCAGCCATATCACCACCTTCCATGTCTTGGAGCCCACACAGGCGAAGCACCTTGGTCATTGTGCTCAAGACATCTTCTTCAGAGAGGAGAGCACCCAAGTCGTCAAAGGACATGCTGCGAATCCTCTGCACAGATAGATCCAGGGTACGGAAAGAATTCATCACAGCTTTGGAGTGATGATTCCTCCAGGCTCTTTGAATAAGCTGAGCAGCAGCATCACGTGTCATGGATTCCAGCACGGGTTTCTCCGCGTGAACTTCTCCCTCAGAATGAGAGCTATTTGTTCTCTGCCGCCTGTGTTTTTGCTGGTAGTCGAGCCGTCTTTTCTCGGCTTCGGCGAACTTCTCAGCCATCTCTAAACGAAGGCGAGCGTACTTGGCGGCTTTCATTTCTCGGGTATCCTCGGCCTTTTTCTTCGCTCGACGAACCTCGTCCTCGCATTTCGCGGTGATTTCAGCTAACAACCGTTCCCGGGCCTGTTGGGCTGCTAAAGCTCTCTCTTCCCTCTGTAAATTTCGAGTAGCAGCTTTGGCGACGGTCGCACGAAGTCTCACTTTTTCGGCGTGGGCAGCTCGATCGGCTAGGCGGGCCTTGCGGTTTTCCAAGATGGAGGTACGCCGAAGATGCTGCGCAATATAGCTGCTTTGCGGGCTTCCGTGTGTAGTCGTGCTTGAGTGATGAGAATGCAATGACGACATTGAACTTCGGCGGGAGGATTTATCGGATGCCCGGCGGGCGCTCGAGGAACGTCGGTAGAAACGAGCAGCAATATGAGGAGGCAGCGCCATCATATGCTCTTGGTTGTCTGGAGAGAGCATCTCTACATCTGAAGAATCGGCGATGTCTGCGGTTGGCGAACCCGCATCTGGCAGGTGGATTTCAATGTCGGAATTGCGACGGATCATTGCGACGCGGTCCATAAGACGGGGGATAATTGGAAATCGTCACAGACACCGTATAATAGCTATGAAGCAAGAAAGAAGAAAACACCGAGAATGTGACGAGAGGAACTGATGGTTAACGCAAAGACAAGACCATTGGCGGCGAGTGATCGGCGATTATGAGGACATCCGTGCTCGTGCTCGTTTCAGATGATGGGGGAAGGGATGCTGAGCGTGGCGAAGGAGGCAAAAAACCAAGCCTTTTGGGGGGAGGGAATGCCTTTGCGAATAACAAGGAACAAGGCTCAGCTGACAGACGGGCAGGCACAAATGATGACTGATGGTTCTAGAAGGATGGTTGCGGAACCCCTCGCTGTGTTGCTGCTATCAATCGCGCGTTATCGACGAAGCGTCACGTTTTCGGTGACAGCTTACTTAAGCCTCCGCATGTCACAGCCATTCACTGATCTCTTTGATATTATTTACTTAGATCAAATTATTAAGAGACTATTAAATTAAATCTTAAAAGAATTATATAAATTGGGATAGTGCATTTTCTATTAAATCAATCAGATAACTATGTCGGTTATTTCATAGAAAATAATCCTGCTTATTAATCTCCGTGTGAGGCCTTACGCCGCGGCTTGCTACTTTGGGCCTAGCGCACACTCCCATATACATTCCTGAACCTCCAGGCAAACTTCCGCTTCTATATACGCACCACGACAATCCTATTGAGGCTACTGTTCTGCTAACTGATTCGCGCCAATCTCTATTTAGAGTTACAAACATCACCTGAGAATATTCAACCCAATTAGTAGGGGTATGGAGGCTATATTTAGAAAGAGGAATATCAATTTCCATCCTCCTCCACGGTTTCGCTCTTCACAACAACATTGTGAAGGTTCTTCAGGCACAACAAATGTTTTTCCTGATGTATGATATCCCCAGCAGTTTGGTAAGCCCTTAGGATTTCAGAGTTTCGTTCCTCCACGTTTGAGAGCATGGTTTCAATGGCATCGGTGGCATACTCCTCCAGACGTTTCTCGTTGGCCTCTTTTGCCTCCTCCTGGATTTCATGGAGCCGCTTGAGCCAGTACATCCATCTCCATGGTGTGAATCCAGTCGGTGATCGCTTCCCGAGCTCCGACTCGATGAACATCGGGCCACCCCGTCCAATGATGGACGGACAATCGTTCCATGAGACATCCGAGAGTTGAATCAGATTGTAACCTGCCTCCTTAATCCACACACAGGCAGCTGGCAATAAGTGTACAAGATCAAGGTTCCTGATGCTCCGTCTTGGATCTTCGCTCTCCGGGTCCTCCGTGGTGCAGAGATCTCGTCCATCCTCAAAGGTCATGCGGAGTATGACAAGGCCGATCTGGCACATTCTGTCCTTGCTGACGCGGGCCGACGCCAGCTTTGCCAAGAAGGACGCAAAGTTGAGTCGCTGGGGGCCGGCCATTGATGCACAGTTTTGTATCCAGAAGTAGGTCATATCGGTGACCAAGAAGGGCAGGTCATTCCATAGCGTGCCTTCGACTGTTCGTGCGATATCGATTCCGTACACCCCAGACACAGGCCTGACTAACGGCCCCTTGCCCTGGATGCGGATGATATCGAGGACGATACGATCGTGCTCGGGGGTCTCATGCGACGTATATCGGCCGAGCTGGTAATATATATGCCACAGGGAATGAAGATAACCTTCGAGGGAATCTACCCCATCTCCAACACTACAGTATCGGTCACTGATGATCCAGGTTCGATTGGAGGCTAGGCCACGAAGCTCCTCGTATTCTCCTCGGGCGGCGGCTTCTCGCACATCATCCTCATCTTTTATGGTGGTGCCTAACTCAGCTAGTTCAGGATGGCCTTTTGGCGATGAGCTCAGCAGGGACTCACGGAGGTGGTGCATTTTGAGACGGTGATAGTGTTTGTTAATCAATCAGTCGGGGTGCAGTAATGAGTATAAGAGAGAGAAATGTAACGTAGATGCCTACCAAACTGAATGTATATAGTTGTTACCATGAATCCCCACTTCAGAGTTCTTTCTTGGCACCATGGATAGGGGTCGTCACCGGGTCCTACGTGATGGATCCAATGGGGTGATAAATACGCCGGAGGGTACTAGTTAATCCTTGCGGATCGCCCCGGCGGCTCCGCATGATGTGTTTTCTGAATCCCACATAGTAAACATACTAATTCTAGTAGACTTATTTCAACTAAAAGCGGTGTGTGTAATGGAACTGGTGATAATACACTGTCCAGTCACTAGCCCAACATCTAGGCTGATACAGGTTAAGAGATAGTTAATACATGATGTCAATGTCAAACTTTTGACTACTGCTTAATTGCTTCTGTACATCTGATGAAAGCTCAAGTATCATCCAATGCGCGTTCATCAGCTTCATAAAAACTGTACTTTATCTCGTTGAAAAGCCGCAAAATATGGCTATAATAGCACCAAAGTCAGTTTCCGCCAGGCTTCTCGAGCTACTGGTTCCTTTGTATTCTCTCCAGGTTCGTGTAGAACTAGATCAATAATACCAGGTGAACATGACATAGAAAGGACCTTTGTAAAGCGACCCGTGGGTCTGGTTGTGTCCTGCCAGTCCAGAGCATCACAGCACGATTCAAGAATGGCATAGCCTCCGCTGGCTGTATGAATGGGCTGAATGTACCCGCGCTGCCATGCCGGCCTGAATGAATACTCGCCAGAGTGGTAGTATTTCCTAGTCAGATAAAATTTATTTCGAGCATTTCCGGAAAATCACCACGTCATGGAATGGGAAGGGCTTCAGATTGATGTCCTTTGGAGGCCAAACGGAGTTTTGCCTTGGTATTTGAGATAAAAAGAATATAATGTATCGACCTCAACGATGCCCAAATAATTCAATTGGGTCGATATCATCGTCATCGTCATCTTCTATACCATCCTCTTCATCATCTTCATCGGACGCGCTTTCGCTTTCGCTTTCGCCTTCGTCACCACTTGAGAGTCCGCGATTTCGGAAGAGGGAGTATTTACGAAGAGGCGACGTGGCCCAAAAGCCTAGGTCTTCAGTGTCACTCCCCTCTTCACTGCGACGACTAGAGAAGATCGAAGGTGTCCATGCCGAGTCTCTAGACAGGTCAAAGTAGTTTCCAACCGCCGGAGACATTTGCTGTGGACGAGATCGTTGTACGCCGCGAGAAGAACGCCCGTCAGAAGAATGGGAGGTAGAAGGTCGCCAGAGTTCGTTCTCTGCATCCAATGGTCCCGTGACCAAGCTGGAGTTCGCAATGGATTCACATGTATGATCGGCAATGTTATACGAAATGGTTGGGTCACGGGACGTTCCATTATCCTCGTCATCAGCTTCACCGGTGCCGCTTCGCATGGTAATTTGTGCTGTGTTGTAAGATTCACATCTAAATAAGTCAGTACCGTTACCTTTACGAGGGAAATGCTCAAACACTCACAGATCGCATTTTAGACCAAGCCAATGATATGGTACATCCGATTTTGCGCCACAGTCGTTGCAATATACCATTGCTCTGGTGTCCTTGAATTCAACTGGCATGGGTTGGCTCTCAATCGTTCGATCGAGATTTCGAAAACGGGCTTCCATATTCATGATACTTTTACTGCAAATTGGACATCGATATGAAGTTTTCGCGTGGTCAGAATAGCATTTCTTGTGAATACTATGTCCGCATCTCATGAAAACGACAGTCTCAGGGGAAGTAAACATATATTCCCCACAGATCGGGCAGTCGCATTGAGTGGAGCGTTCAATACAACGATGTGTGTTCTCGATCGAGATGGGTATGCATACGCTACAAGTCTATTCGAAGACGAATGAGCATTGGTCTGACGCTGTGACATAGATCTACATACCTTGCAGTGGTAAAAATCCTTCCCAATGCCCTGTCCTATTCGGCAGATTCCGCAATCATTGCAGTGGTAAATGCTTTTCGAGCTATCATTGTCCCATAGCTTGCACACTTCACAGAAGTACGAAGCAGCTCGTTCATCACAACCTCTGCAATATTGGGCTGCCGGCTGAGGAAGAGAACATAGCATACACAGCATATTCTCTGTTTTCCGTCGTTCGAGGGCGTGGTCCTCCACTTGGTCGTGGCAAAAGCGACAGGTATACCACTTCTTGCATGTGTAGCATTGCAATTTGACGTTGCGTTTGTAATGTTCACAGCCCAAGATCAAAACATTTTCGTCCGAGTAATCACTATTATCGTCACCAATATCAATCGGGGGTGATTCAAAGCTTGGTTCATCGGTAGTGTTATTTGCAGCGGGGACAATATCGCGAGGCGCGTAAGTGGGCTCTAAATCTGCGGGCGTGAGGTTAAAGCCCTTCCTGATGGACGCAGTTGTCCCTGAAAATGCATGGTTGAGAGAAAGCTGGTCAAAAGATCGACGCGGTCGAGGCGATGAAGGAGTAGTGGTGGATTGTTCTAGACTCGGTAAACTCGATGGGAATCGAGGCAGAGAGACCTGTCTCTCTCGGAAATGGTTCTTTCGCGCAGAGTCGTAGCTTTCGGTCATCAGAGTGTGTATCAGCCGTGCCTTTTCAGAGCTGGTCCCGTTGTTGTCTCTGATCGCGTGGATCTTCCTCCGCAAAACCCTCATCCCATCATCCTCTGGTAATTCGTGGAGTTGACGATCGTACCGGTCCAGGGGAGGCACAGTCATGGTGGATTGAGCGTCGCCGGCAGAATTGTGTAGGGATACGTTTGCTGGGAGAGATTCAAGTTGCCCTTCGCCATCGTCGTGGTGGATACGATGGCTGTCTTGATCGTTCATGTTTCCCAGCTGAACCACGTCATCGCTCGACCCGTCTGCTGCAGGATGCCTTACAGCGTCGGAGCCTCGGCCGGAGGATGTCTCTGTTGTTGGTGGTGGTGGTGTAGTATTAGCAGTACTAGGTGCAGATCGATCGTTCTGGCTGGTAATATGTTGAAGGACGTGGTTGGTATTATGATGATCGGACTTGTCGTGGCCGAGGTTGGGTCCGGGTGGCGACGCCTCGGGGACGATGGAGGCTGAAGAGAACGGCCGAGCGGGTCTAAATATAGGTTCTATGAGCGAAGACAAGATATACTCACCCATTGGAATGCTCAGACGCGGAATCCGACGAAAATAGTTGATTCGTTGGGTACTTGACACAAGATAGATATGTTTTCTAAGAGTGAAGCTCGTTTTGCAGGGTTTTTTGGGTGGCGCACATGTGACCATGCAGGATGCAAGGACAGCCCGTCATAGGCTCTGCACACCACAAGGGGACGTTCAAGTTCAGTCAATAATTATGATAGTGATTATATCCAGGGGGGAAATTATTACATGCTACAACATCAAACTTGGGGAACCCCCTTTGATAAAAGAAAGGTTGGGGAACTTGTAGGCAGCTGTACAGGTATTAATTTTGCCTACGCCATTTTCTGCAGTAGATATGTATAGTACAGGTCTGGACAGCAAAGTTCGTTATGAACTCAACATATGCGTCGCAGACGAATCGAGCAGATAGGCCTAGATAGTAGATAGATGCCCATGATGCAGATGAGTGAGCGAGGCACGCTTTGAGAAATCGGAAATCCGGCTTGCAAGCCTCATCTTAAGCAGGTCCCGAGGCTCTCATTTAGGAGCATCAAGGTAGAATTGAAATGGGTGTTTGCCGACCACCCAAGGTAGCGCTGCGCAGCGTCACGACTGTTGAAGAAGGGTTAGATCGATCGATACATGTGAACATCGGCCGGCACTTACGGTGGTTTGGAGGGTCTGGGTCTTCTGATTGACTGCTCCCAGAATCTGACATGTAACAGGTTCTTCACAATCTTGTGCTCCAGGCTGGCGGACGACGCGGCGGCTCGCTCAAGGAACAGGATGGTTTGCGCTATCTTATTGCTGTCGAATTCACTCGGGCTGCCCGATCTGAAGGCGGACCGCAGGGTCCAGCGCAGGACATGGCGCTGCGGTGTCGAGTACCTCACGGCCTTAAGGCCCGCGCGGTACAGCTGGCGATAGGCTGTGACGATGGCCGGCTGGGCCATGGATCCAGCAGCAGAGCGAGGCCGGGTGAGACCATGAAAAGATGAAGTGGTAAAGGTGATTGAGAGAAAAGTGCGGTTAAGGCAGGACCGGCCCAACCAGGCATAGCGGCGGCCCGCAGCCAATAGGGCAGCCGCTCTCCCCTCATACAGCGCCCTGCCCAACCGCCTGACAACAGGCACTGATCTTACTTCTCGACAGTCTTGTCAGCCTCATGGGCTGCTGCTTATCTGGGATCGATCGTGCTGCTCGATATACCATGCTTTCCTGCATGCAGTGTCTCTCGACATCGTTACATGCATCGTCGGCTTGCGGCTAGTGGCGTTCTCGATTTTGATGTTTGATCGTTGTGGCGTTGTTGTCTGAACTGGGTGTTTCTACATGCTGAACCCGTTCGCATACACCCATGACGCGCATCCAAAGGCAGCCTAGTGCTGCCCGCGCTCAGAATGGCCTGGCCAGAGCCAAGGCTCGCAAGCACAAGGTCATTATGGAGAGCATCACTCAGAAGAGGAAGAAGCTTCGATGCATTATATACTTCGAAGCCGAAGCCCCTCCGGGCTACACCTTCATCTCTGCAGGCAATCCCAAGTTTACGCATGTTTGTAAGGAGATGTGCCGGAAACATGGGCTCCAGGTTTTTGCGGTAACTGTAAGTCACTGTCATGCTTGAGAAAAAAAAAAAAAAAAAAAACCTATATAGCGTCGGTGTGTTAACACAACCTCTGCACAGACAACTCCGCATCAAAAAATGCATGGACTATCACAGCAAGTCCATCGTGTGGGGTACCACTTTCCTAGTAGGGTCGTAGCTACGGCCTGTATGGAGCTAGGCTTTCATGTCACGGAGAAAGGAAATGTATTGTCAATTGACAATTTCAACACAGCGTCAACTGGTGGACGGCCTGACGCTGAGTTGTCTCAAGCCATCATTGACAAGGAAGCAAGAGATGTTATTAGGGATCTGTTCCCCAACATCCCCGATAATGATACAGACCAGATTATCAAAACTGCTTTCCAAAAGGTATATACCGACTGCTCTATTCTAACAACTAACTAACGGTATTCTAAAGGGGCAACATAAAGTTGGTACTGCAGCCGAGTTGCCACTCGCGCGCAGGGCACAGTTAGCCGTGGTGGCACACATACGCCATATCTATACTGAATACGACCAACTCCTCAAAAAGACGTCATTCCAGGAAGCAAGACGGAAGGTTGAAGATTCCACCCTGGAAAAGTTGGTACAGTGGCGAGGTGAAGACGAGAATGGTATTCCGGAGCTTGAAGATGTTTTTCGCGAGGTCATTATTATCTCAGATGACGAGGATGAGGATGACGAAGGAAGCCATTCGAGTCATTCTTCAGAACCTGAGATCGTCAATCGCGACCACAGTGTTGAAATACTATCCAGCAAGGTTATTGCCGACAGACTTGAAACGGTAGGCGAGAAAGACAAAAACTTAGTGATGACTCCTCTAGAGAACACGAGCACGGGGGAATTCACAGGAAGGTTTAACATTGTACAGAGAGCTCCGGTTCATAAAATCAACAAATCAAAGATTGACCGCCGAGGCTTCAACCGCTATCAAGCCTGGGATCGGGCCATGGGTCGCTACCGGGAGAGACAATCAACGCAAGGCCGCCAGCATGATACCCTTGTCAAGCATGGGGTGTCTCAAAAAGATAATATCGGTTACCGACATTTCAATGATGAAGCCGATAAAGGTCCAAAGCACCATTACATACCGATGGAATCCTCCGTGAGTTTCGCTTTTCTAAGTACTTTACTCTAGTCTGACAACAAGCTAGTCTCTTTCTCCACAACATCAGGCCCCAGACATCCTTCATTTTCCGGACGGGTCTATGTTCAGTAAGATCCCCTCCAGTATTCCTGAAGAAAGAGCAGCGAATCAGGCAAACTTTCCGCCTAAACACCTGTTTGTGGCCGGCCCCAGCTTTTCATCTCATCGACGTGATGAGAATCCCCGAAAACGCATTCATCCCACAGGAATTCTAGTCACAAACTACGACCGAGATGACTCATTTTTCCAGAATAATACAATCCTTCCCTCAATTGAGTATCCGGATTTTGTCAATACTGAACGACCACCTGTAAGGAGCAGAGCCAGCGATTCTACACATGCTCAAAGAGGAATCTACGAAAATTCTTCGACCACACGTGAACGACCCTTTGAAGATCTCTCAAGGCGGATTGATGTGATCAACCTTGATGGTGACAACAGTGACCACCCGAAGCGGAGACGCTTGGAGTCCCAGCATTCTCTCCCTAGTCTTCGTCGTCCCTCGTCTTGTGGAAATGATGGCTTCTTTCAAAGTATTGAGCAGCCACAGCCAGATCCTCGTCGATATGTAGGGCGTGTTCTGGATGATAATGCGATGCATATGGTGCCGGCCACAAACCCAGATGCAAAATTTTTAACAAGGGGCCATTCGGAACAAAGAGTGCAGGCAATATCTCGCCTGAGGCCATCAGTTGAAAAGCCATCTATGGAAGTGATTCGGGAGCCATCTGAAGGTTTTCACAGAGAAGATGGTCCTTACATTGTGAACCCACGTCTTGATCCATTCAGGCCGAATACAGTTCTAGTGCCCAGGACCAGTAGTTACGTGATTGAACCCTCACGGAACACAACTAATCGAGAAACCCATAGGCTATACAGACCAAGCCCTGGGCATGGTTCAGATGGTGCGGGATGGCGGGCCAAAGCTAACTCGTACGAAATGCAAAGAGAGATCATCAATAGCGAAGACCCTTCGCGAGCTGGTAGCATGCACAGTTCCCAGCTACTCCCTATTCGATCACAGCCAAGTGAACGGCATCAGCTGGGTGTCCCAATAGATTCCAGATCAACTTCTCGGTCCTCAATAGACCCTGGAGCGAGGGACTGGACTCCTCCGACTTCTCATCAATTGCACGGTGTCCGGCCTACTTCACAGAATTCGGTCTTTGTTACGCAAAAGAAGAAGGACACTCTTCCGGTGTCAGCGATCAGAAGGTACGAAGTACAATTGGAAAAATCGAGAAACTTTTAATACGAGTTTCAGGAGAAGAAGATTGTTAAAGAGCTACGCATGATATTCCAGTTTTGCTTATTTATCCGGCTGTCTACGGATCAGGGGAAGCAGAGTGCATTATACCCGTTTTCAAGTACATAGATAGGAGCACGCATTTATTTGTCTGGCGCACAGGGGCAGATTTTTCTTGTTGAGACGTGTCAGAGATACCCCAGGCATTTTGAGTTTTAGAAGACATGTTACTCCCATATCGGCATCAGAGGTATTTCTGTGAATAGGTATAAACCTTTCAAGAAGAATATGTAAAGCAAGTAATTCATGGCCATTTCTATCACAGGGCTCGTGTAACGTGGTATTCAGATTCGTATGGCTTGCATGAGGCTGGTATGTTGGCTGGCTGCTTGACTGGATCAACACAGCCAATTCGGTTCATTTGACGAGACCAATAAATAATCATAATTTCCTTTTCAACTCATCTCCTTGTCCTTTACACCGGTTGAGGGGTTCCATCTGCCTCTCCGCTGTTCACGGCCTTGCCAGTCTTCTTGATGGTGGCCAGCACGGTGTCGTAAGGGAGCGAGTCTTCGGTGACAACGGTGGCGGTCTGCGAGTCTAGGCTGACATCAAACGATTTGACACCTAGAGTGGCCGGAAGACATTAGCTTTGTGGTTTTGGACTGGAACATGTGTAAAGTCAAGCTCTCTCTCCCTCCCTTCCCTCCGCCCGCGCGGGGTGTTGGTATGACGGGGAGTGCCGGCGTAAACCTACCGTCCAGCTTCTTCAGCACTCTCTCCACGGCACCAGAGCATCCTCCGCAGCTCATGGAGACGTTGAACTTGTATTGATGTTCAGCCATTGTTCTTGGTTGTGATGACAGTTGGTTTGTGCGGGGTAGGTTGAAACTGGTCTGCGGCGGGGTTGGTAAATAGGAATGGATAGATAGTTGTTCCGGGCGAGTAAAGTGGTGAGTACCTTCTTGGTGTCAGCGGTTCAAAAAAGAAAAGGAGACAGAAAAGGGCCGAGGAGATGGGATTTATAGGCTGCTGCTGCTGCTGCTACGGCGGTATGTAACAAGGCCACGAGAATGCTGACTGAGTGATCATTATTACAAATGCGTGGCGGGCCCACCGAATAGGCAACTTCGTCTGATTAATGATCGCCGCGATCGATGTCGACACCGCGGGTTATTATTGACTCATGCATGTTTTACTTTGACTATGTGCGAGTTTCATTCTTGGCTGATAGTTGTGCCGGAGAATTTTCGAGTTTGGTATTTGCGCTTCATGTGCAAGGCCCCTTCTTCGTCAGCCTACGTATACATGTACATACAAAACACATTGCCTGTCTAGACCCGGAAATGGATTATGGTTATGAAATCCCCCATTATTTACAATGAATATCTATTTCCGATCAGAATCCTGCTAGTCTCTTCTTTTTCCTTGCCTTGACATTATTCTGCTTCCCAGTTTGCCTGCCGCCAAACATGCCCCGTTCTATTTGAGTCATGGGCAGGTTGTCTTCGGAAAATTGACTACTGTGGATGTTGCCTCTGAAGATATCCTGCTGAGGCTGGCTCCCAGGTGTTTGAACGATGGGCACAATCGGTGAAGCTCGTCTAGGTTTCGGAAGTTCCGCGAGACCCGTTGACCGCGACCGACTGCGTGTGCGTTTGGGAGTTGTAACTTGGGATGCCGCTGTGTCCTGAGACGCAAGTTTTTTCCAGTCGACAGCAACCGGATCTTCTCCTATCCTCCATTGGGAAAGAATGTTTTCCGTAGCATCCGAGAGCGCGTTGTCGGTAACTTGCTGAGCCAACATGCCGAGTCCAAGAACATCGTATGTCTCCCGTCCGTCATCTTGACTTTCCACACCCTGAGAATCTTGACTCCAGCTCAATCTTGATACGGATCGTTTGGGAGTGGTCTGACGGCTTGGGTGTAGCATTCCCATGTACGACATGGTTGCCAACGATAATTCCGTAGACAAGTTCCGTATAGATTTCTCCTTTGCAATGCGGGTCCACGCCGGTATTTCGTCAGGCAAGGTGGACAGCCAATCGCGAATCAATTCATCGTACAATTCCGACACATCGCAGTATTCAAATGAACTGAGAGGCTTTGGTTGTCTGTCAGGTGATTTGTCCAATACCTCCAGGGGTAAATTATAAACCATAAAACCCGCAGCTCGACCGGCCTCTATTGACTGTAATCTGAACCATGAGAGGTCTTGAATGGTATCGTCTATATTAGGAGATATTGGCAGTGAGTCCATTATTTCTAGCCTATATATAGGTGATTAGTCGCATCTATAACAATGGTGAAACAGCTCTTACATAGTTTGACCAGTCATGGAGACGTTCTCAGCTGGGTTTGCGAGTAATGGCACCAGTCCCTCCAAGCCTTGTCTGAGGCCTTGGTGATTACGAATAAATGCTGATGTATCCCTCACATAGGGGACGCGATATCCGGCGAGAGTGGCATAAAGTAAAGTGAAATCCACAACCCCATGGATAGAGTACGACTTTAACAAAGAAGTAACTTGTGGTCTCATTTGCGGAGGGTTTCTTTGAAGAGCCAGTCCAGATGCATCGGATTCATTAGAGTCTGATAGGGCTACATCACTCAACTCCGTTTTCCGCGGATTCGTGCTTCTCTTCACCAGTGGCAATGCCTCCTGGCTGAATGATAAGTTCATTCCGGGCTCAAGTTCCTGATTATGAGGTATGGAGAATAAGTGTTCACGAATAGACAACCTGTCATCCATCACAAATAGCTTAACGAGCCTAGCAGATGGCGTAAACCCAGCTTGACCAGTCGAAGCAGCTTGCTTGAGTTCCCTAAACAGAAGGGTTTTCAATGGAGCTTTGTGACGAATACTTGCCAAGCCTTGGTCGATAAAGGCCCCGGGAAGATGGATACGAAACGGGTCAGTCAGATATGTCCGCATGTCATCATCAACGTCCATGGATGGAATCCGGAAGGCCAGAATGCAATCATCAAGGCGGGAGCAGAGAATTAGGTAATAATCTAAACCAAGTTAATAGGAACTCAACTGCATGTACTAAGCGATCTCATACCTTCACCCACAGAAAGTGATGTCAGCCGTAGAGTTAGGTCATCGGGGTCGCGGTGGTGCTGCCACGACAACTGTGGAACTTGTGGTGACAAAGGCTGCCCTTTGCGATTGCTAATATCTAGACACAAAATTCTCAACGTAGTTAGAATGAATAGCTGTGATGCTTCTGAAAAGCAGGCTTTCACATCCAATATCCACTCAGATGAAGAGCTCCAGTTGAACTCTACGTTGGAAGACGTAACAGCATCATCCTCAATAATATACAACGCAGCGTCACGTCGATTGCATGCAATAAACGTATTTACATCGCCAATCCATTCAATCTTGCCCCATCCGTCATGCTGAACATATTTGCCATCATCCATTGATCCATTTGAAGATCGAGACAGTGAGCCGGTTTGGAGACATTTTGGAGCTTTATGATCGCTGTTTTTAAGGGCACCAGATAAGTCCCAAATGCTCCAGTTCCCCATCTCATCGATGATGCCGAGCTGATTTTGAGACCATGGGTTAAAAACGACGTCAACATGAGTACACCCGCCGGTCTGAACCGTGGAGATTTCAACGAGAGGATTCGCTTCAATGCGAGAGCGATGCTGAGGCTGAGCCTTTATAAAGGCAAAATTTCTGATCGGTCTAGTGAAGGATGGCTTTTTGTGATACAAAGGTCGGCAAACGAATGTGGATGATTGCAGTCGAATTGCCAGGAGGTTCTTCGGTCCTTCAAGACTGTTGGAAAACCGAATTTGTCGAATAGGGTTTTCGCCACAGGGTGCCTCAGAAGTTTCTACATCGCCGATGGTAGGAACACGCAGAGATGACTGCACCTCTTGGTTGGTGCTGATTGTCTCGTCATCAATCGCCCTCAGCGAAAGCACGTTTCCGTTTCTCCCTGAGGCAAACGCCGCGATTGGAACGCTTCGCAGTCTCCCGGATCTGTCCACCTTGGACGGCAAGGCATTCCCAAAATCAAGCAAGGAGGATTCGTGAGGGTCGAAAAACGAAGTGGCCGCATACGTCGTGTGAGAGTTTTCTTCGAATCGTCTGACCGATGAAGTTACCCCAAGTAGCTCAGGGTAAATTTTCAAAAGTGTTCGCTCCTTGTTCTTTTCTCTTTCTAAGCTCAACGATGTGCTCGACTGGGGAGGGACTGCTATTCTCTGCAGCCCAGTGTATGAAAGGACATATCCTATGCGTCGTCAGCTCCCACAGCCGTTTCAGATGTTGACCGAAACCTACTGCGACTAAAATCACGAGAAAAACTCCAAGCCTGAGATATGGGGCTGTAAGAAATCGGACCTGGGTTTCCATATTGCAGGACATTGGTGTGATTATCATCCATCTGGATCTGTGGCGGCAGTTGCTGGCGTATCCGTTACTTCATTGGACGATTCACTCATCGCGAAGGGTGGTCATGGGCCTCTGTAGTGCTGAAGGGCCCTGCTAATTGCTCCGAAATGCCCTGCTTGCCTTGCGATCACGAGAAGTTCTTTGTGTGAAGCTGGTGACTCTTGAGTTGACTGCGAAAAGTTTCCAGCGCAATTCCCACTTATTACTCAATCGAGCGTTGGCGGGCAGGATCGAGCGGGTCCGACTGGCGGTTGCCCCCGCAACTGCAGCAATCTAACCGCTTCCTCCCAAGCGCGAAATGGCTTCACGCATTCGGGCTCCCCGCGTACAACGGTCGATTTCGACAACACACGTCGATAACAATCACTCTCTGTCCAGATACCTCCGCCTGTCGCTTCCAGAATGTCTTCTTTCGAGCCGTCGCTCTCGACCAGCGCCATGCGGCCTCCGCTGGCTTCAACAGAGGCTCCGTCAATGGCGGACTCTCTCCCAAGCATAAACTTCGGCTTCGAAGACCTCCGCAGTAGAATGGCACAATTCACAGCAAAATTCGACGCTTTCATCGAGCGAGGCCGAAAGCAAGTATTGGAGGAGCGCAATCAGTTTCACATTAATTTAGCAGAGTTTCAGAGTAAGGACCCCCACCTGTTGCAGGTATCAGCGCTTTCGCTAATGGGGACGCGATAGAGGACGAAGATATGAAGCGAAACGATATTAAAATCCTGACTTCAAAGACCCAAGACCACTCTCAGACCATTCAAAGGGAGGCGGCGGAAGCGGCCGAAATCCATGCGCACATTTCATCTATAACGCTTGAGCGAGACTCCCGGTTAGCGAAACGAGATAGACTGAAGCGACAAATAGCGGAGACGCAAGCAGCCATCGATCAGAAACTCGAGGCCCAGAAGGCTCACTCTCGTTACCTTGATGCACAATCGCGACTCAACATACCGGAACTGGAATTTTGGCAGGATTATCTTTGCATGCGGATTGAAGGCGCCGGCAGAGAAGACCGTCTTAAGATCGTTTATAGCCATATTCTCGAAAGGGACTGGGATAAAGAGGCCTGGTTTGAACTTGGAACTGCTTCCAGAGACTATGAGATTTATCACACCAAACCCAAGCTGGATCGAGCTGCTGTTGAGCGCGAGCTGGATGCTGTCAACGAAGACAGAGATTTTGGTGCATTGCTGAAGAGAATGCGGCGGTTATTTGTCGAGTCCATGAAATGATGACTTTTTTTTCTTTTCTGGTTCATCCTTCTTTTGCCCTAGCAAATACCCGTTTTGTTGATTCCCATAGATTATGATATTCCGATTTCTTGTACCTAGTTATAATAATGTATGCAACGCCGCCACCAAGGCTATGAGGATACCCCATTTCATTTAATTTCATGACCATAACACCCAGTATCAGTTGGTTACGAGATTGAGTACTAGCTATTCAGATCGATCTAGCCGCCAGTCGCCTCTCGGTAAAACCATATGCTGCGGTGCGCGCCAGCTGTAGCAAATCCTTCAGTCTTTCCCAGTTTGGGCAACCACTTCACACTCCATATAGCTTTTTCGGCCTCGGAATGGGTTGCAACACATGTTCTGCGTTCAATTGACCACACCTTGACTTTGCCGTCGAAAGAACTACCCAGTGTCAGAAAGGAAAAAGGAGCATTGAAATAGTCACACTTACCCGCTTAGAAGATACTCGCCAGTGTGGCTCCAGTCGAGAGAAAGAACCCATGCTGAGTGCCCAGAGAGATGGGCAACTTGTTCGCCAGACTCTGTATCATAGAGCACAATGACCTTGGAATCTCCTGCTGCCGCTAGCAACTTTCCGCCAGGAGAGAATGCAACAGTGCGCACCGGTTTCACGAGTCCTGTGGAAAGGTGGGTTAGGCTTGTGCTTTGGCAGACTGGTTATAGAGAGTCTTACCGGATAATGAAAATGGCATTCGACCAGTCTCGTTGCTGAATATGTAGATGCTTCCGCTTTCATGGCCACTGGCTATATATTTTCCGTCACTAGACTGGGGAAATGTCAGTCGAGGATATGCTTTGACCGTGTCCAAATATGCTGGCGTACCATATCAATGCAGGTGCCAAAAGTCCCTTTGGTCTCGTAGCTCCGGAGTTGCTCTCCATTACTAGAGAGATCCCAGACTTTGATGTGACCATCATGTGTCGTGCCAGCGAGATACTTGGCATCGTCCGACAAGGTGATTGCCCAGGCATCGGACTGTTTCAAGACATCTACGCGGGGCAGGTTAGAGAGACGGTATTGCCAATAGCGACAGTATAGTGAAACTTACTCGACAATTTAGTCACTTCAGACCATGTCCCATTTTCACAAGCCCAGATTTTGATCTCTCCATCAAATCCAATACTGGCTGCATTTTGGCCATTCCTGGACGTGACAACATGATGACATCCGATCTTGTGGGCAGCCTCAATCGTCTGCGCCAGCGGAAAATCAGCGTCCGCGGTGGAATGGACCTTGAGAGCAGATGCTCCTGAGGCTGATATTATTTGGTTGGACGTTACGGCCAACGAGAAAATATCAATTGGATGGGCTGTTGTTCGTGCAGCTATTGTTAATGCCGATCCCATATGCGTATAGCGGGGAGAATTGACTTGCCGTTGTCCGCCGAACTCCAAGACAGATATTGCTTAGACTGTAAAGAACCTTGCGTCAGAGCTTTATTATCTCACAAGGAAACCTGTACACCATCTTACCATGCCTCTTGGATCCTCCTCCCGGTATCGAAAGAGCTTGAGGAGGGAAGGTTATGATTGTATGGTCGGGATTCTTTTGTTGCCAAGACCCGCGGGATTCTTGAGGGCGGACTATTTATCCTACAAACGGCTGCATGTCGAAAGGAAAAAAAATTTCAAACGAGCTTCTCCTGATTTCAGTTGGCAGTGAAATAAAATAAATAAATAAAGTCAAGATAGATATGCAAAAAAAAAAAAAAAAAA
>CVMT01000002.1:2225475-2249497 GCA_000985935.1 Talaromyces islandicus | reverse complement strand
AAATATGAAAAAAAAAAAAAAAAAAAAAACTATAGTACAATAATTTATTCTTTTAAACAGTCCAATGCTCAATGCTCAAAAAAAAAAAAAAAAAAAAAAAAAACAAGGTACCCATATTGCGCCTATCATCATGCGTGCCCTGGATACTGCAGCAGTAATGCCCCGGCAATATCCAGAGCACAAAGTGTCTCACCCGACTATATTCTTCCATCAAAACGGGTCAAGAGTCTTCCATTTTTCCTTGATTTCTGTTCCCAGGGTTAGCCATCGAATGAACGTAGCCATGAACGGAACACAAAGATCCCAGCACATCGCATACCTTTCACACAGTTGGAGCATAGAACATGGGGTCTCTTCGGTTGGCCGCAAGACGGACACGTCCTAAAGTTCTTGATATCCTTCAAAGCCTTGCCCGCCATTTGCCGATGTCGCTTTTTCATGTGCGAAGTCTTTTTCTTGGGGACAGCACGGAGGATGGACTCCCAGATGTCGGTGAGGAACGACGGGAAGCTGCTGGTCAGGGAGCCATTCAGGACCGAGAGTGCTGTAGGGACAGACCACTGCAGGCGTATCGTGTGTGGTTGCAAGATTGCCGGAAGAATCGGTCGTAGCGACAGTGACGGGCGCGCAAAACTTCGTGTCAATTGCAATGCCATGGTGAATGGCCGACAGTAATAGCAGATGTCGATAGAACAGAGGCCGATCTATCTGTGCAGAGCGGCAGGGACTATCGAATGGACAATGTGGCACAGCGCCTGTGTACACTGAAGATAGAGAGTCGTCGCGATTAATTAGTTAGTCGGTTGTCAAAGGTTGTCAGAGAGCTGGGTTGGGAGCTAGTCCGCTTCGGGGCTGGTGCCACCGACCCCTGATCCGCTGGCGGACAATAGGGGGCGAACCTCACTCAACCTGGGCCCGAAACTGTTCGAGCACGCCGCTGGGAACGCCCCAGATCTAGTCTTTGCGGGACTCTTCTTGACTTTCCTCGTCTGCGACTTCACTTCTCTCGACTCTGCATCAAGCCATTCTTACCTGACTCCCATCTATCATGGCCTCCGCCGCAAATGTGTCCGCTCCACCGAGCACCGTCTTTCCTCGCAGCCATGTCGGTTTCGACAGCATCACGTCGCAGATCGAGCGTAAGCTCTTGAAGCGTGGTTTCCAGTTCAATGTCATGTGTGTTGGTGAGTGCAATCCATTGCCTCGATCGAATTGGCCAACAGACTAATGGTAATATTATCCTTCAAGGCCAAACTGGTCTTGGAAAGTCTACCTTGATCAACACTATTTTCGCGTCACATTTGATCGACTCCAAGGGTCGTTTGACCCCTAACGAACCCGTTCGCTCTACTACGGAAATCCAAACCGTCTCTCACAGTACGCCGAAGAATTCAATTTGAGAAAAAATAAGGGAAAAAAAGCATGGGTTAACCATTTCTCTAGTCATCGAGGAAAACGGAGTTCGTTTGAGGCTGAACATTGTCGACACCCCGGGATACGGCGACCAAGTGAACAATGACCGATGGTATGCTGTTAGCCTTTGCAATTGAGGATTCACGCTAATTGATTCTTTTAACAGCTGGGACCCAATTGTCAAATACATCAAAGATCAGCACTCCGCCTACCTTCGCAAAGAGCTCACAGCTCAACGTGAACGTTATATCCAGGATACTCGTATTCACTGCTGCTTGTTCTTCATTCAGCCTTCTGGCCATGCGTATGTGAAGGGGAGCCCGAAAAAACGTGTTGCCAAAATTGATACTGACTTCCAACGTCTAGTCTGAAGCCAATCGATATCGTCGTCCTCAAGAAGCTTTCCGATGTCGTTAACGTTGTTCCTGTCATTGCCAAGTCTGACTCTCTGACTTTGGAAGAGCGACAAGCGTTCAAGGAGCGTATCAAGGAAGAGTTCACATTCCACAACCTGAAGATGTACCCATACGATAATGACGAACTTGATGACGAGGAGCGTGTGATGAACGTTCAGATCAAGGTAATAATATCCCTTGGTACTGAATTTCGGTAGAATCCTGCTAACATAAAAGCAGGACATAATTCCTTTTGCCGTTGTCGGTAGCGAAAAGAACATTGTCGTGAATGGAAAGCAAGTCCGGGGACGACAGAACCGCTGGGGCGTGATCAACGTCGAGGATGAGAACCACTGCGAATTCGTCTATCTTCGAAACTTCTTGACCCGTACCCACCTTCAGGACCTGATCGAAACGACCAGCCAGATCCACTACGAAACTTTCCGTGCTAAGCAGCTGTTGGCCTTGAAGGAGAGCAGCGCTGCCGGTGGCCACAGCGGTGGCAGCAGGCCCATCAGCCCTTCTGCTGAGCGAGAACTCAGCCGCAACTCCCAGCGGGTCAACATGAACGGCTACTAATTTCGACTCTGATGGATACGGTAATAATTGCAGCGGGTAATCGTCATGGCTGGCGAATCAGTCCAGAAGGAGAGAAAACGTGAACAAAAGCTTATTGTTTGAGGCCTGAGGTGGCTTTTCCTTTCCTTTTGTTACAGATATCCATTTTAACTGTGTGTGTTTCGTATGGAACATTGTCTCTTTTTCTCTTTTTCTTTTTCGTGTCAAGTTATACCTCTTACTTACTCTCCCTACGTGCGGATGGACTTCGGCTTGTCTAGCAAAATCTCCTTGAATTCTTAAATTTTGTTGTCACTGGTACTAGGGTTTTAATTATTTTATTCGGCTCCATTGGCATTCATATGGAAAGCGTAGGAGTATTGTTTCCCTTTTTCCCCTTTGTACACCAGTTTTTAGTGCCGGTTCTCACCGCCCACATGGATATCGGCTTCGTCCCGACTTGATAGACAACACTGCTCAATCTCACAAAACCACGAGAGACCCCGCGTATGCCTTATAGCCTCGTTGCAAAGGGGCCTATTAGACTCTTCAAGAATATCGCGCCATTGAAGGATATTTTCCGCTGCCATTTTCACACTTCACCAATGGCCGCTTCAAGTACATTTCTACCCCGAAATGCCGCTACTGTCATGGACTAAATCACTTTGTTTTCGTACAGTTCAGAATTGCCGGCCAGTGGTTGTCTCGGGCCCATCTGGTACTGGAAAATCGACTCTTTTGAAGCGACTTTTCGCCGAATTCCCCGACACCTTTGGGTTTTCAGTTTCGAGAAAGTGAACCCAACCAATTTGGCGTAGCTGGATGTATTTATTTAACAGATTATGCAGATACGACTCGTGCCCCAAGAGATGGAGAGGTGGAAGGACAGCATTATTACTTCACAACCAAGGAAGATTTCCTGGCGCTTGTCGAGGCAAAAGGGTTCATTGAGCGTGAGTGGAACGGCTGCCCGCTGCCTGTGTACTCGGAGTATGTGTTCTAACTAGCTTTGGTCTTTCTGAACAGATGCCCAATTCGGCGGGAATTACTATGGAACCAGCATCCAAGCTGTGAAGAATATCGCAGAGCAAAAGAGAATATGCATTTTGGACATTGAGATGGAGGTATGTTTGTCGAAAAGGTTTTGGTTGCGCAAACAACTAACCAGTACTTTTGTAAATTGTGCAGGGCGTGAAGCAAGTCAAAAAAACCGATCTCAACGCGAGATTCCTATTCCTGGCACCGCCATCAGTCGAAGAACTCGAGCGACGACTGCGCAGCCGCGGCACCGAGACAGAAGAAAGTTTAGGCAAGCGATTAGCACAGGCCAAAGCGGAACTCGAATATTCCAAGCAGCCTGGCGCACACGACAAGATTGTCGTGAACGATGATCTTGAGACAGCCTACACAGAATTCAGGGACTGGATCGTTGATGGAGGTAAATTCGGCGCAAGTGAATAAATGCAGCTGAGAGAAAATAAAACTCTCGTCACGAAATTTACGCAAAAAGGCATATATCGCCACAAGCTTATACCTGATTGGACAGTATATACATTTGTTTAGAGGGGGGGTTTGCAACTCTCATGGTACACGAATATCAATTAAAGGTGGTCGTTTAAAATTCGTCTGCAAGACCTGTAAAGAAAGAAGACCGAGGTAAACATACACTAATAACGAGATATAGTCCTTAAACATAATATATCACCCTCATTGAGGCGGCCTTAAACCGGCAATGGACCCAGTTCTACTTTTTGCACCCGTTTGGGCTTCCTGTTCTAAGAAATTCGACCACAACTCTGCCAGTGATTCTTTACCAGAGCTGCCGTTCTCCATGTATTCAGTGGCGGCTAAAGAGGGCGAGCTCGGTCTTCGTCCAACTCCAAACGTTGGCACTTGAAGGCCACCTGATGTTCCAGGACGAGTGAGACCAGCTTGTTCGCGTTGGTCTGAGCAGAGAGATATTAGCAAACTTTCGAGTATGATTGGTATAGATTCTTCTCATACCATCATTCCACTGTAAAAGAGCTGCGATGAGCTGCAAAATCTGGAATTTCTTGGGATCGGACCGATCCAGGGCAAGAAAATGAAGAAAGTGATTGGTGACAATATGCCTGGGGAGAATCAGCAAGCAGTCCGGGTTGTTGTAGAACCAAATCTCACCTATCAACATTATCTTCCGGTTTGCCTTTCTTCAAAAATCGCAGCGCTTTCGTCAAGTGATCATTGAGTGTAACAGCTTCATGCCGCAGTTTTCCAATCAATAGATTCTTCTCTTTGACGTCTTTCTCAAACGGAAGCAGTCTCTCTAATTCCGTCTGCGCTTGTTTGAGTTCAGTTTCGGCTCCATTGGCCCTCTCCTCAGCCTGTTGTACGGATCCCTTCAGCTCTTCGAGCTGGGCGTCGGAGCTCTGGACAAGTTCACGCAATTCCTGCTTCCGAGCTGGTATGCTGTTAGAGCCGCGCGTTCTAGTAAAAATGTTGGAAGGGAACTTACCATCCTGTATTTCTTGTAATGCTCGTTGCAGTCCATCAATTGTAACTGACTGCGTATTGTTCTCGTCAACTGCAGCCCTATAATCGTCACGAATAGAGGAAAGCTGTTCTTCTAGGTCGTTGACTTTTCCGACCAGTCCTTCTCGGATCGACCGCTCTTCCATAGCCAGAACTTCCCAGTTGTGCATTGCCTGTTTTGCCTCTTCGAATTCGATGCGGATGTCCGATTCCTGGTTGATGAACTCTTCCTTTTCTTTGAGCCAGTTTTGCTGGGAAATGGTTGCTCTGTCGCGCAGATTGGCCAACTCGTTGGAACTTTCAGCTGCATCTTTCTTCAGGTCCGCTATCTGTGCCGTTTTCTCGTCAAGCTCTCCCTTTAGCGCTGAGCTCTCGTCCTCCAGTTCTTCTATGCGAGTCCTCGCGCGACCAAGTTCTTCCTAAACAACTATGAGTAAAGTCCTTGAAACACCGGGGGAAAAAAAAGGAGCAGATTGCCATACCGCATCCTCTTTAAGTCTCTCTCCCAGTTGTGACTTGATCGTGTTGACCCTTTCCATCAGTTTCTGAAATTGGGTTTCGGCTTGTTCTTTCTTGGTCTCGGAATCAGCCAGGCTCTGCTGGAGAGCTTGCATTTCTTCCTGATGCTTATGCTGGAGCTCTTCGAGAGACTTGCGTAGTCCAGTCACCTCGACCCGGAGTGAGTCACGGTCTTGAATCAGCGCATCGAACTTGTTCTCTGTGTCAGCGGAGGAGGCGGGCTTCGCTTCAGTCTGCTCGGGCGCATCACTGGTCTTTGAGGCTGTCGTTTCTTCTGCTTCTTGCTCATCTTGGTCATTTGTGTCTGGATTCTTGCTATCAGTTTCGTTCGTGGGTGATCCATTGGCGGTCTCGGCGTCAGTCTACTCCCCCCAGGCGGTTAGCCAGAGACACTCAAATAGCAGCGATTGACTCATACTTTCGACTCATGATCCGGCTCTTCGTCGGCATCGGCTGGTTTGTTCACATCTTCGTCGCCGTCCGTTCTTTGCTTGGTCGCATTGTTGCTGTTGTTATTGTTGTTGTTCTTCTTCTTGTTCTTCTTGGATTTCGAGCCTGGAGGAGAGAGCCGACAAGCTCGTTAGTTGCAAGACCATGGCCTTGAAAAAGCTGGGCTGGACTGACTGGGAGGCGCAGAGGCCTGTTTTTCTGGAGACATTCTAGCTTCGTCGTGGCCTTGACAGATCCAAGTCTGGTCGTGCCAACGCACTACGTATACACCTTGGACAACGCGGGCCGAGAGCCAACACTTTGCAGGCGCAACCCGTTAGCGTGCGGAGCCCCGACGAAACGGCTTCGGCCTCCGCCAAACGTGCTTACGCAGCCCTGGAGAGCATCATGCTTGTTCTTAGAAGACGTTGATTCATTTTATTTTATATGCTGGTACATCGTGGTTGCTCTTTGCTCCCAGATGCTCAATCTAGAAATCAATCTAGTAATAGGTGTCATGGTATTATTATTTATTATCCACAAGATGCATCACATGAAATCGTCCAAAAAGTCCGCATCGCGGTCTTGATTGCTGCTCTGCTGTAGATTCTCCTCGTTGAACATGTCGTCGTAGGCATGCTCCTTCTGCCATTTCAACTGCTCGCGCTCCTGTCTCTCCTTCTTCTCCGCCAGCTTCTTTTCCTCCCTTGATTTCCGCTCGTTGCGCCTCTGCTTCTTCATAATCTCTTCCTTCTCGGCCTGCAGATCGGGGAATTTCTCGACGCGCGTCTTGTTTAGTCGGTTGACGATGGGGTTTTGGCGCACCGAGACAAACACCTTTTTCACCGATTTAGGGTTGTGGAAGGACACTTGCCCGGTGGCCATGGACGCATCTTTCTTCAGGTTGGCCCATGGCGTGTAGATGACGGTGATGTTGTCTTTTTTGTTTCCTGTATAGTACACCATATAAGCCTCCTCTTTTTAAGCGCCTGGAGAGAAATGGCTACCTTCGATCGAGTTGGCCTTGGTCAGCTGGGCGCAATCTTCCAGGAGTTCTTTGGGGATGTTATCCCAAGTCTCGCCCTCTCGAAGACGCAGGTATATGTGTGCACTCGATAAATTGTCGACATGGAACTGGGCCAAAGCTGTCAGGATATTCTGCGCGAAATATACCAAAGCAGGGGGACGAAACGAACCCTGGAGGGAAAAAACAGAAAAACAAAAACAAAGTCAGTCTCTCTCCAGGCCAAAGATGGAATGGAAGTGAAGTGCCAGGTGATTTTACCAGACGTCAGACTCCAGTCCATGTTTTATCAGCTCCTCATCTACACGACGCCCAAGTCAGCTTCGTCTGTTCAAACCCGACATTCTCTTTTCGATCGCAACAAAGAACGGACTCTCAAACTTGTCTTTGCCGACGTAAATGGTGGCAGAGGGATTCACCACGTTAGACACGAAATAGTACACCATTTTGCAATCAGCCTTGAGCGGAGGTGGATGATCCTCTGCATTCCCTGCAACCCCGTCACTCTGGAAATAATACTAGCATCGATTTCATAAAACGAAACAACGGACAGTCGAAGCTTGCTTCAGATCGGATCCAAGAATTGGGTTTAATGTGTCTGTTGGCTGGCGTTGTGGCGCGCGCGGGGCAGAATCTACGCCCCATCAGCCAATAGAAGTGTCGCACCACCCTGTGTTCGCCTGGCGATATATACAGACATAGAAGCTGTACACAGCGTCAGACGAAACCGAAAAGGCCGTTACGCGTCGATGCTGCTACTAATTATACCCCCCTGGTTCTACTCGCCCTGGTGTTCCAGAGTAGAGGGATGCTAATTGTCATCGCGGTGGAGGGCGGCTCAAAGCTTTCCGGCGTTTTAAGATTCCCACAAAACCTGGCAGAAAATACTACGGTCACATCGGTGCGGTGCACGTTTGTTGAACGGAGATGAAGGTTATTTTATTCTTCCTTGTATCAGCCTATATATTCTAACCCTGACCACACCGCGGAGGGGAAATTATTGTAGAACAGCAATATCCCCCCGGATTGCTGTTGTCCATGACGTTGCACAATCCCGATTGTGCTATGACATGACTATATTTTGTCCTCTTGTGGTGACAAGAGGAAATGTAGATAATGGGGGAGAAAAGAAAAGTTAAAAAGGTAGCCGTAGTAAAGGTTTCCCAAAATAGAAAGTAGTATTCGGTCTCGTAAATGCAAGCATTTTACGGGTAGAAATTTTGCGAATGGAAACGTGAGTTGGATGCAGGCGCATCCTCTTCTAAACCGATCCTGCCGGGCAATTTTGATATCTCCCTTTCGTAGAGTTGTAGATGATGAGCCTAGAAAAATACTGATTCCCCGATGGCTCCACGATGAATTCAAAAACCGGGACTCGACCGCGACTCATCAAACAATAATATGTGGCGACGACACAGGTGAAAAAGAAGAAGAAGAAGAAGAGATAGAAAAAAAAAAAAGGTCCGAAATCATTTCTCAGGATCATGCGCTTCAGTTTCCTTGAACGCTAGCGGCATCTCCATGAAAGCTATTCCAGTACCGTTCGACGGCCTGTCTAGCAACAACGGAACTACCAAAGCGCTTTCGAAAATAGTTGAAAAGCGCGAATTCGTCCGGTGTCAAAACATAGCTGTTCGGTTGTGCCTGTATCTTGTTCCAGAGTTCCTGGATCGCTGCCTCGAGTATGGCAGCCGTCTGAGAATCGATAGGACCATCGTTGCTATTCCGCGCGTGGTCCAAGGCCTCGCGAACACCAGTCATTGCAGGTGTTTTTTTTTTTTTTTCTTCCTGCCTTTGTAGTGTTGTTGAATTATGATCCCCCCTCAGATCGGGTATCACACGTTGATACCCGATCACTAGAAATTGGGAAAGGAAAAAAAAAATTTTAAAGGGAAAAAAAAAAGAGGTTTGGCAGGATTTCTGTGTCGGCACTGGGATGCAAACAAATCCCCTGTAGTTCCAGCCACAGTGAGAGATGCCGAAGTCTCCGAGAATAGAGCGCTTATGATACCAGCACCGCGGACTTCTCTAGAAATAATGACGAATCGCAGAGCCGTGGTACCGCATTGAGATGTGTCATGTTTTGGCTCCTGCAGGCGCTCTAAGCAAGGAATGAGGGAAGAGGAGCGGGCTGGCTGTGGTGTGGGGGGGGAGGGAAATCCAAAACGAAGGGAAAAAACGGTGAGAGAGCAGAGCAGATTAGGCAGCCCCTCAGGGACTTTGGCTCGGCATTATACGTACTGTATTAATCTCAAACGACCGGAGATTTCTTTAGCCTGCGTTGGATCGTCAACGGCCATGCAACACCATGTGGCACAGTGGGTCGGACGTACCCCTCCTGAGTCATGAGACAATGGGCCAGGCTGCCCAGTGGTGGCTCGAATACGCAGGATTTTCTTGAAAGGACTGGTTTTCAGTATTCACATGGTGCCAAGGCTGTTCATCTTGCTGTCAGCGGCGGGAAAACCAAAGAGCTCTTGCATTGAGACACATCAAAAGCTGATGCATCACAGGAGAGAACGGACAGCACTCGGGCACACTCACCTAGAGCAGCAATGGGTCAGGCAGGAGAGAAGACTGCAGATGCAGACAGCAACAGAATCATGCATGTAAGAGTGACACATCCGCTGGGCAAATGTAAGAGGAGGAAGAGGAGGAAGAAGAAGAAGGAAAAGAGAAGAAGAGAAAAGGAAGTGGTGGCGGCCAAGCAGGCAGGCACGGTTTAAGGTTTCGGAGCTAATGGGCGGACGGACCAGAAGCCCGCGCGGCTGGTGGGGGGCCGTGATCTGCCCTACGTCTGCATCCAGTATAGCTTCACGAAAGAATACAGTATTGCTACAGTACTACACATATATATATACTGGGATTTCACCGGGTCCCCGGCTGTCATGAAACTGCTACTCCTTTACAACAGTGGAGAACCGAACCGTCACTATTGCGTTTCTAGAGTGCTCGATAATGTACAAAACTGACGCTTCCAACTTATTTGTTGACAGGCGAGTCCGGCTGCAAGGCGATATCTTGCTTGGTAGACCCCTTGGCGGAACGGTCACTACCGAGCATATCGGCTGGACCGTCTAGATGAACCGTCAGTATGTAAATATCCATATATACGTATTTATATATGTCTTATGGGCGGGTCACACTCACCGATCCTCGAGAACCTTGTTCTTTCTTGCTCGCTAAAAGAAACCGCTCTTCCGCTCTCTACCTCCTTTCGCGTCAGTTTCTGCCGGCTCTGAGGCAGGCCCATGGATATCAAATATTGCACAGAGTCGGTCCACTCAAGCGCCTTTCTCTTCTCGTCCCAGTTCAGTTCTTCGGACATGAGGTCGATGATGCCGGGCAAGGCCTCCAGAGCTGCTTGCGCGTTCAAAAATGCCAGGCGCATCCTGCGGGCGATGACATCAACTGCCGTTTGAGCATACTCATGCCTCACTGCATAGCGCACTTCCCCGTCGATGAACGGGTAGAGAGCCGAGACTCGCTTACCACGCAGAGGGAAACGAGAGAAAGTCGGAGAAGACAATGCGGCAACTTGCCAGGCTCGGTCTCCGTATGATTCCGTCAAGTGCTTTGCAACGTCCGTTTCGAGGCCAAAGTGCTGGATCAAATTGATGAATAGAGTCTTGGAGAATCCATGCGCTCCAACAAGGCGAACTTGGTGGGTTTGGCACGAGCCATCAAGGGTAAAGTTGTCTGTCTTTAGTCCCGTGCCACTCACGTCCGGAATTTGCTCTACCCTTTGTGGCTGAAGACTAAAAGTCTTGATGGATTCATCTACTGCCTCTTCAGCCATTTGCCGGTAGGTTGTCCACTTTCCTCCCGCACACGTGAGGAGACCGGATGCCGACACGGTGATCAGATGATTTCGAACCAGAGATTCAGTGTTTTTAGCCTTGGGATCTCGAACCAACGGCCGAATACCTGCCCATGCCGCAAGCACGTCTTCTCGTCGCACGTTGATGTCCGGAGCAAGATAGCCACTGATTTCAGAAAGAATCCACTCAATATCTTCCTCATTCGGCTGAGGATGGGCAGTGATATCCGTCGCTCGGTCAGTCGTTCCTGCGATAGTGTTGCCTTGCCATGGCAGAAAAAAGATTACTCGTCCATCCGAAGTAGAAGGGTCTATAAGGCCCATGTTAGATGGACTAAAGTATCCGGGCAGTATCACATGGACACCCGAGCTGGGAGCCACGATCTCCTTCACGGCCGCGTCGTCCATTTTCCTAATGGAGTCCGAGAAAGGACCGGTGGCATTAATAATGCCTTTTGCTCGAATAGAGAATTCCTCTGTGCCCTTTCCATTCTTTTCGGAGATAAGATCTTTAACGCGAGCTCCGTTGAGTTTCCCAGTAGAATCTTTGGTTAGGCCAGTCACCTCTAGGTGGTTTACCACGGTGCTTCCATATAAAGCTGCCGTTACTGCCAGGGAAACGTTCATCCGAGAGTCGTTATGGGCACCATCTGTATTCATCAATCAGCAAGTTGAAACTGGTTGTCATTTGGGTCCTTACCATAATAGACTACGGCGCCAAAGAGGTTCTCCTTTTTGAGCATCGGGAACGCATCCAGAGCCTTACTGTGCGTAAGAAAGTAAGAACTTTCAATGCCTTCGGATCCCGCCAAGTAGTCATAGAACTTGCAGCCAGCCCAGAAATACGGAGCCTGCCACCATTTTTGCACCGGGACCATAATTGGGAGCCACATGGAGAGGTGAGGAGCGGTGTTTAGGAAGTATTTTCGCTCACGAAGAGCTTCTTTCACTAGTGAGTATCTGAATAGCATCGTCAGAAGAGAGATAAAAGTCGGCGCTGGAGATTTGGATCATACTGGTTATAGTCAAATTCCCAGACAGCCTTCTCCAAATAGCGAACGCCGCCGTGGACCAGCTTGGTACTCTTGCTGCTTGTCCCTGCACTGAAATCATCTCTCTCCACAACAGCAACTTTGAGACCTCTTGTTGCTGCATCCAAAGCTATGCCTGAGCCGGTCGCGCCTCCTCCGATGATGAGCAGGTCATAGGGCTCTTCGGCCTGTGCGGTATCTGAAGCACTGCGCCTGAGGTCTTCGATCTGCTCGGCACGGGATTTGATCTGGGGGAAACTGGGCGGTACGAGCTTTCCAGAGCTATATCCAGGAGGAGGCACAACGGCTGGTTCAGAGCCTGGAATTGTGCGCGGGCGGTACGAGATATAGAGAAGACCGGTTCCTGTTGCGAACGCGGCAGAGGTATACAACAACGGGCGCATGAAGCGCCGCGAGTGTTGAGCGGCCATTCCGAGAGCAATTGGATGGGCCTTTGATGTAAAGGGACGATGGCCTCGTGAAGTTTTACGGAGAGAGGCAATTGCAATCAAGGGCTGGGCAGGAAACGCCCGGGCGACGTTGAATTGCGATGACGTAGGAAACAGGGAGCTCCATGACCCACCCCGGAATGTCGTACCATTCAATACTGTTATATATATATATGTGTGTGTGTGTGTGTCTGTGTGTATGTTAATTTAAATGTCTGCGGGCTTGAAATATTTTAAAACTCGCATAGTAGCTTCAATATAACATGTTTCGTATATATAGAGGTTATAGAGTATCTGTGATCGTCAATTGATAAGAACAAGGAACATGACTGCCATTGATTCACGTCTTGTTTTCGAATTTTCTTTCTTCAAAAGGCTTTTAGCTCCTTTGTATCGAAGCCAATGGCTTGTTACTATCAATCAATGAAGTTCCCCAAGAAGCAATTAGAGCGTTGGACATGTTCACAAGATGTCCAGCACTCAGCCTAAACCCGATCGGGAAGGAGTGAGACAAGGGCTATTCGATCAATAATATAATTAGTACTTGTATTGATAAATATACAATTAACCCACTAAGCTATATAATTCTCGATTCGGATGTGAAACTCCTCATTTCATTGCCAATTATTCATTTTGTGAATTGGTTTCCTATGGCACCGGTCCCACTATCTCATGCGTTAACCTACGACCTTAGTAGTACGTAGTACAAAGTCACGAGATGGTCTACTGTACGTACTACGTAGTATAAACAAGGCCAGATAAAAATAGACATCTGAACCATTTCCCTAGGGCACCCGAACGCTGCCAAGAAGTTAGACAACACAGGGAGTTGGCGCCAATTACCAAATGCAGAAGAACATGCAGCAAAAGGGACTTGGCCACAGCTACCTGCAGCCAACCAGGCTAGTGGTCAGATAAGTATCTTGGGTGTCTCTTGTGGTACGCATGACCGATCAGTCGCCTTGTGACCTATCTCGAACGAACAGCCGTAAGCACTTTATTTAATCCCGCCAATGACTGACAGATGACGCTTCTCTCTGACAACGCCACAGCAAGGAGTATTGCGCGGGTTGGATTAAAATACTTTTAAGCGAAGCTGATTCATTCGCAGTATATGCACATAGCTGCATGAGTCGCGCATTCCAAGGGTGGGGGGTCAATTTATTCCTGAGTGTAGTCATAATGCATATCAAAAGCCATGGTAGTGTCTCCTCTCCATGCCCCCTCCACGCCAGCCAATCTTCAGAACGCTCAAAACAGTTTATTAAATATTTTTAACACATTCATTTTAGGTTATAAAACCAGCCGGATGAGTAGGACACGAGGTTTGTTTATTCGTACAGGCTCTAGAGCTCTTGAATAGAGTAAGTAGGGTAAATGTTATCCCCACGAGAGAATAAAAAAAAAACCAGTATCACCGAGTATATGTCGGAGCCATTTAGTTCTTGCATTGGCGGCAGCGGACACGAAAAAGAGAACGTGTAGAATAAGGGTTTGCGTGTCAAATGGGTATCATAGAGTCGTGATGGCCAAGTGCCATCTTTTGCAAAATCAGGAGAGATGGCGTGGGTTTATGGGAGAAATCGTTACGAAGACATTTGGCGTCTCTTCCAATCTCGGACCGGGTCAAAGTACCCCGTATAGTCGTGCAGTTCATGCTTGATCTGGTTGGATGATGACGAGGACGACGATGCCAACAGCGACGACGAACTTTCGAGGGACGAACTCTGAGACGACCCCGACGTCGGGCTGTGGACTGACGATTCATAACGAGGTCGTGATGAGGCCTTGCTAGTCGCTTGGCGTCGACTGGTAGCGACTTTTAACAAAGAAGCCAATGATTCCTGGTCAACTGGTGGCGATTGCCGACGATAGACCGACTTGTGTTGTGAGTCCGCAGAATGCTTTGGCGAAGATGTGGAAAATTCCTGATCCAAGTCGGCCAGCCGACATCCTTGAGAGCAGTATACTTCATTTCCAGGAGTCTGTTGATCACAGACAAGACAGAAATCGAGAGCCCACCCAGTAGCCATGTTTGCCGCTTTCTCTTTTTGTTTTCTATCTTGCTGAACAAAGCCGAGGGTAAATCTTGAGACGATGAGAGACAGAACGAGGCTGTGAATGTTGTTGAGAGTTGTATGAAGGCAAGCGGTGATTGGCGTGGCCTCTGGCTTATATGTAGGAACGGAAGTGACCACAGGTAACGAAGGGAGAAGGCGTATTCCAGGCGGAGAGAAAAAGCCCAGGAACAGCGAGGTTATGATGACTGCGTTATACACGCAATGCCCTGGGAGTCAGATAGAAAATCGCGCATGTTATCACAGGGCCACGCTCAGACTAGTCATTCCTGCGCAGACGTAACGTGGATTATGCTAGCGAGACGCGGACGGGCAAGAGCATTGTAAGCCCATGAACGGAACAGGTAATACCAAAAGGCGAGAAGACGACTCTAAGCGCAGATGAACGGTAGCAAGATACCCGGATCGCCTTTAAGAGCAGTCACTGACCTGACAGGCAGTAATAAAACATGCTTGTCGGCGCGGCGCGGCGCCGAAGCGGAGACATGCGCACAGAGGCAATCAGAGAGGGGAAAGCCCGCCAGGCTAGTTGGCCATTACTGCCTAATGTAGCAAGCCGCGAACTAGCGAGGCATTTGCTGCATGCTGAGAGGTAACGAGAGCGACTCAGCGCTGCAGGTCGAACTATCGCAAAGGGGCCCGGGCGACCTAGAGAGGGGACTGTGGGGGGAGCGCCGCCGTGCTTGAATGGTCGCCCGCTTTTTTGCTGTGCTACCGGCGCTTAGCGAAATAATACGTCGAGGCATGCACAGTGTGCTCGAGCATGCTCGTTAGTCAGTACATAGTTAGTCCGTTAGTGTGTGAGTCTCTTGAGTAGACCACGTGTTCCCCTTCTCTGCTTTAGTCACCGTGTGCTGTGTTCCGAGCCGGGCGGCCACGTATATTGTCGCGCCCGTTAAGAGCAAGGGGGCTCTCCATGATAGTATGAGTGGCTGGCGAAGCCGATCGTCGATCAGCAGGGAAAAAAAAAAATTGCATCAACTCTAATAGTAGCAGTAGTATTATTTGTGTGGTCAATCAAATGCTGAAGATCCGCCGTGGAAGTGGCACCACATTCTAGTCAGTGCTGACGTGCTAGGTATTGACGTTACGTGCAGCAGTACCATCGCCTGATTCCTCTATTATTATTGCTTGTTCTCTGGAGAACGGCATCAATGGCATGATCATCCCTGCTGGCGGCCTGGAGCCTGCCGAATTACCACAATAATAATGAGGAGATCACTGTCCCGAGTGCCGAATTGAATATAGCGCGTGTCGGAAAAGTCATCAATCGGCTCCCACAACCCGTGCTCCGAAGGAGATGTGCGGTCTTGTTTTGTTTCTCCTGACCACAATAGCACCCCTTAAGCTGTAGAATATACGATCCGTTTGCTTTTGCAGCTGATCACTTCGAAACGCGAGCAAGCGCTTCGTCGCCGGGGTTCTTCGTGGGTGCCCTTCCGATTTACGATTACGTTCACGCGTCGCCTAGCAGTGCCGCAATTGATGTCACGTACAGTATGCACTGCAATATAGTGTGTATAGCCATTCCATCCCAATCAAGCGGTAGAAGCATCATCTGGTGTGATTGGAATACGCACAAGGGTGGGGGGTCGTGATTCCTCGGCTGTGTTCTTGGTCTGGTCCTCTGGGGGCTGGACAGAAAGCGTTTTTTCTTTTTCCAAAGCACTGTTAGACATGCCTACCTATCTAAAGAAATGGAAAAACAAAGAAAAAGGAGGGACTGAGGGCCTTACTTGACACCATGTTGATCGCCTGCAGCACGTTTTGCCAGTTGCTTAGAACACAGGCAATGGCTAAGGTAACCGTCAGCTATAGAGGCGGGAAAACAGGAGAATCCACGCAGGACGTACCTTCTGTACCATCCTTCAATGTGCTCAGTTGTTTTTCAAGGGCCTCCATTCTCATGGCTAGCGCGTTGCTAAGATCACGCAGTTGGGACAGGTTCTCCAGCTCGGCCTTTTTGGCTTCTATGCGCGAGGCCAGAATCATTGCCTGCTGTGACGACACCGAGTAAACATCGTTCTGGCGGAAGGGGGGCATGATGAAAGCAAAGAGCGCACCACGTAGAAGAAGAGGATGAGGACTGAATTCTGATTGATAGGCAGTTGAAGATGTCTGGATTTAACGACTGCGGTGCCGTGGGGCAGGCAGGACAGCCCACCCAAAGACGCTATACCGCATCGAGGCAAACGTCAACATGGCCAGGACACCCAAACAAAGACGGGCGGACGACTACTTGTTTTGCAACAACCCCGACTCTCCTGCAGCATCGCTTCATATCAAATAATAACAACCCCCGAAAATCAAAAACAAATTCAAGACGCCTGCATCCTTGAGCGATCGTCTTGCCGACCCCGTCCTGGGGACAGAGAGTATATATTTTGGGCTGCGACATGGCACGACTGAACGATTTGCCGGGTCCGACGGAATCCATAGAGGCTCGTAAGTCTGGCCTCTGAGAGAAGTCTCTCACCTGTAAGGATTTCCGGTTCTTACTGACAAGTTGGCAGTCAAGAGACGTTTTGTGCGCCAGAACCGGGAGATTGCTAGGGTGAACTCGCTCCAATCGTTGCGAATACAGGGCCTCGAATCAGACGTAACCCAGCTACTAAAAGAAAACGCCGCATTGAAAGAGCAGGTTATCTCGCTAAGCCACGATGCTCAGAAATACGAGGCCGGTCGGTTTTTATGCAAGGACATCTACCAATACAAAGAAAAGCTGGCTTCGAGGTTGTCGGAGCTAAACTCTCTTGTCAGCGAATTTGGAAAACTGCCTGAGAAGTTTTTGAGCTCAGTCGATGCCGCAAACACTGGCAACTCCATGGACAGCCACTTGGCACCGGACATTGGTCCGCGATCAGTCACGCGCCCAGAAGACGACGGTCGATTGCCGACGATTGTGGAGGATAAATATTTCCCCAGACGGACTCTTGAGTATGATTCTTGTGCCTGCCTTTTTTTGTTCTTTCTTCCAAACTAATCTTGTTAATACAGCATTGAGGATATGGAAAATATGACAGAAGACATGCAGGATATTGATTCACCTAATATCGGGCCTCCTCCAGTGGCTCATTTCGACGTCGATGAAAGCCCGTTTTCAGAACCAACGTCCGACGATTCTGAAATTACAAAGTACAAACCCTCTCAAGATACGGAAAATCTAAGCAGCCAGCCCTTGGGAGCACTTGACGTCCACCAAGAGCGAACAATTAAACCAGCCACACCGGTCGAGATTACCATGCCCCCTGTTATATCCGGGTCGAAGCGGAAGTTCAGCGCAACTGATGACGAAGAGAGCTTCTCAGCAAGGAAGATCACAATGGACGATGATTTTGAATTTGCGCGATCAGTGACAGATCCACAAAAGCAAATATCAAGCACAACATTTAAAGCCTCGAATAATATGCATAACACAGCAGGATCAGACAAAGTGCAGAAAAAGAAACCGAACCCACCCAACCGAAAAGTCTTGGAGCCGAGTGAGTGCTAATTGTATCTCATAATCGTTCCTATTAGATGCTGACAAAGGTACCTTTCTAGAGAGCACAAATATGATCGCATCATCACCGAGAAGACAACAGGGCGCCGAAAACACAAAGCAAAAGGCAGATTACAAGGAGATATCTCCCATAAAGCATCGAAACGAAACAGTGATTGTCAACCGTGTTGAAATACTGGATGGCAAACGGCATTCCCGGTCTGCTCGGCCGAAAAAGGGGAAGCAATCGAATGACTGGGAGGAAAAGCCTAATACGGCAGTATTAGACGGCTTGGAACCTCTGGAATCGTACGATGAACAACCTAAATCGTCCGACCCGGGAAACATACACGAAGGAGCTGCAACAGATGCAAGCTATCCGGCGCGACAATCAAGACGACAACGGGGGGCAGTAAGTTATGCGGAGCCAAATCTGCGACACAAGATGCGAAGATCGACAAATGAACTCACCGATGCCGTGGTGGCTAGCCAGAGGCGTGCATCCAGTGCGCAAACAGACAAGTTCAGCCAAGAAGATGTTGCATTCCAGGACCCTACGAAAACCAAAAGGAAATCCGCCCCGATGAATAACGAAGATTCGGTATCTTCATCAACCTACGGTGGAACAGCTACTACGATTGCGGAATTAGAGAGCGGCCAGAAACTGGCTGATATTCCTAGAAATATGATAACGGAGAGAAAACGGAGAACCTTATCAGCAAACCCGGGCGAAATCACACGTTCACAAGAGCACGACCCCAAGTCTGAGCTGAAACATAAACGCGGAAGTGATCAGGCAACTTCCAATCGCTCGGATCGAATTGCCGAAACCAATACATCGGCGTATCCACAGAGGCGCTCAACACACCGGCATTCGTCGATTGCAGAGGCCTATTCCAACCTTTCACGGGATGATTCCCTGGGGGATGATGAGACGAATGACAACTCGGACTCAAAGACGAGTTTAGAAAGTCCTGATTCCGGCGAGGGCAAACGCACCGCCCGCAAATCAGCACATGCTCTTGCAGCAGCAGAGACTACGCAAGCCAAACGAAGTCAGCGCGCGGGAGCGCGAAGGAGAAGTATGTTGCTGTAAACACTACTTTAACCATCTCGATTTCGATTTCTTGTTTTCCGGAGTTCAGGAGGGGGGAATATGGTGTTGGTACAGATACCCGTCCAAGCATGTCTCGACAAGGTTTATTTATAGGACTGATGTGGACGATGATTCCCATCGCCAAAAATGTTTATTCTTTTTGGTACTCATTATCATGACGCGTTCTTTGTGCTGCCTTTTAGATTGGATTTTGGAGTTCTTTCGTAGGCGTTTCGGGTTTTTGGTTTCCGTTTAGCTTTGCCCTTGTGACGATGCTGGGAACAGGCTTCATCGTGCTGTTGTTCGTTCGACAGTCGACGTCGCCGGCCGGTAACTGGCACGTTACCACCCTCACTATCTGTGTCATCGGAGCTTGACTCTGAACTGGAGGATTCTTCAGAGCTGCTTTCGCCGAGGGCTCGAGTTTTGTGGTAGATACAACACACTATTGATCCGTTAATAATAATAATAATAAAAAAGAACCCACCTTGCCACGAAAAGAAAATGGTAGATGGTATCCTTCAGACATGGAGAAAAAAAGGGTCTCTCCTTCTTACCTTTTGAACTCTTCCTCCCCATGCCCTCGTTATTTACAACACTCTCGTCCCACCGAATACGACGACGAGGCGCCGGCCGATGCTGCATATTCTCTTCCTCATCTTCTTCCGCCCCTCGTAATCGAAGAGTTGTCGTTGTCGTTGTTGCAGTGGCGTCTTCTGTCGTCGTTTGCGCAGAGACAGGTACGTGCCTATGTTGCTGGTTTCGCGTCGACATCTTGTTTCTGTGGAGGGGGGAAGGGTCGTAAAAGACAAGAAGTAAAGTGATGATGATGGTGGTGAGAAGTGACTTTTTGTGGCTTGGGTCACTAAAAGAAAGCAATCGGACGGAAAGCTTAGGCTGATTCGGTGGGCGGGGTTCCCCGCTGACCAATTGAGCCTGGGAAGCTTAAATGACGTGGATCGGTCCTGCTTCACTTCTTGTATATTATTATCCTATACTTTGCTGCTGCTGCTTCTTCTTCTCCTTTTTTAAGAAAAATAGATTCTTCATTTGATAGTTCTAGCTAACAATAGCCAAATAACTGATAGCATGGTTCTGAGCCTCTTCTACGACTACTTATCGCAGATTTTTAGGTACATGCAAACACGGTTGATCTCCCTCTTCCTTTCTTTGCCTCATGCCTATTAATAGTAGACGTAGAGAAGAAAAGAAGAGGAAAAAGGAGGGGGGGAGAAGAAACACTAAGGCGCGTTCTAGTAACACTTTTTTTTGGGAAGATGTCTGTAGTTTGTCTTTTTTTCGTTTTCGATTTGTTGCATCCATCTGCCATTTAGAGGGATACTAACAACGACCTCAAGGCCTCGGACTACAGCAATCCAGTAGAGCTAGCCAAATCATAAATCGTCATCCTGGTCCATTTCCGCCGGCTTCAACAATCCTCCAACCTTCATAGCCCGGTCTCTCTCGGCGGCTTTGGCATCTTGTAATGCCTGCTCACGTTCTTCGGCGTAGAGCTCGGCATTATCTCCCGCAAACTCCTTCAAAGAGATCAGAAAGTCTCTGAGATGTGTCTTGAATTTATTGAAGTCGTCATTAAAGGCAAACAAGCCAACGACAAACTGTTTGATTTGGATTCTAAGTCAAGAATTTTTAGCAACTGTCCCCATGTCCTCGCAGGATTATAGGAAATTAAAAAAAAAAAAAAAAAAACTTACTCTTGAAGGTTCTTGAATGCAGTTTGAAGAATGTTGGCGACATACTGCTGTAGGAAATCCTTGTTGGATGTGCCCGCAGGTGCCTGATCGCTTACATATATAGGTTCCTGTATTTTGCCCGATTCGACAAAGTAAAACATGCGCGACAAAAGCATTGCTTGCGATTTAAAGCCTATGAAAGAAGATCAGTAAAACGTTTCACCCAATGTCAGAAGAAAGGTTTCTGTCAGTCTCACCAGCTTTATGGTCGGTATCAGTAAGCACAAAAAATACATCCTGCAGAATTGGCAGGTAGAATTGACGGAAGAAAATACTCGAGGTCTGGACATCGGCTTCGGCCATATTATTCATGAGCTCAAGACACATGGCCAATCCTGTATTCTCCACCTCGCGGTTGTCGTGCTTGCTCGCCCACATGCATGAGTCGATGACGAACTTGAACTGATTTCCGTCTAGTTTGAGCAAAGCAGGGAAACAGTAAAGGTTTATTGCTTGAAGCAACTTGAAAAATTGGACACGATGTTCCGGGTATTCGTGGAAATCCTTGTTGATCATTTCCAGAGTGCATTCAAAGACACTTTCCATGATCAGGGGCACCTTGTCGTCCATGAGGTTCTGCTACAAGTCAGCACCAACGGCAATACTAAACATCTTCTACTTCTGACCGAATATCGTGAAGTCCTGGGTGTCCAACGTACATGAAGTTTATGGATGATGGTCGTCATGACATTTAGAACCTCTGCTTCGCGCGCGTCTGGGACGTTGCGATTATAGTCAAGCAGCACGGCTTCGAGCAGCGCAGGCACCATACTCTGGTTCACCATTTCGAGGTCGTCAGCCTTTTGCACATACGTGTCAATGAGCTTCAAAATCTCCTTTTTGATAGTCCTTAACCCTCGCACTTTTGGGGTTTTCGTTGCGATGGTTCCTGGATAATTAATCAGTATGGGTGGTGTAAACCATGTAGTCTTTAAAAAGGATGCTTACCGTCACTGGCAACGGCATCGGATATGAGCTGGCTCGAGGCACGGTACATATTGAGCATGTCATGGTAAATTCGGCCAATTTGAGAATAGAAGTAGCTGCCAACGGAGGAGCAAGCGGCGACGTTTGTTTTCATGATGTTGCCAACGATTTTGATGGTCTCGGAATCTTGCAGGATGGAGGGGTCTTGGTTAGCCTGGGCAATAATGGCATCCCATGCAGAGTTGGGTAGTGCCATTAAGCTTTCTATCAGGCGATCCTGGAGACCCTTTTGGCCCTGCGCAGAAATCATATAACCGCAAGCCTCATAGAATGTATGCACTTGCTGTGGGGAGAGGTCGCATGTAATCTTTCGCATGTTGCGAACAATCTCTTCGATAAAAGGCTCGTTCTCGCCTGGCTGAAGGGCGACGAAGTGTCGCTTACATTTGTTGGCGATCTTGATAAACGTGTCGCAAGCCATATCCTGAACACCTGAATGCAAAAAACGATCAGCTCTTGCTCGGGTGCGGGAAAATGAATATTAAATCAACAAACCTTCGTGTGTCTCATGCATAAACTCAAAGAGCTTGTTCACCACGGTCTTCAAAAATTTCCAGTGAGCCTTGAGGAATCGAGGGTATTGGCCAACAATATACATGATGTTGCTCGCAACCACAGCTTTGTTGTCCTTTCCACGCTTCATCTCAGTGAGACCCAAGAGATCCTTGATCACAGTGACAAGGAAACGCTTTTCCGTCTCTTCATTCATAGCTCCAGAAATGGAACCAATTGCCCAGCATAACGTGTTGCAGTTGGCCCACGACCATTCGGTCCCATCGACTTGTTTGGCAAGTTTATCGGCCATGATGCTTTCGGTGTCGACCACGTCGAGATGTGTAAGGTAGACAAGGCATTCTCTCGTCGTCTTGTAGAGCTGAATGGTGTCGCTTTCTTTCACAAATTCTCGGACGATTTCTCCCTCGTCATTTTCCACGATCAAGACCTCTTCCGGGCGAACCATTTTTTCGATCATGACAGTTCGCAAACTTGACAACACTTCCTGGTATTTGTGCTTGCGCAGAGGATAGTTGGCGAGGGTGCTCGGGTGTGGGGCACCGCCGTTGGCAATTCCACCTACGCCCATACTGACGAGAGGATTGATGTCGGTAATGGGTAGCTGCTGCATTTCTTCATACAACTCCTGCACAAGTTTGGTCCAGTACTCCAAGCAAATCTTGAAAATTTCCCGGTCGTCGATTTGGCTGATGCGGATCAGGTAAAAGTGTGCATGTGTGAGATAGTCGAGGTTGGGCAGCTTCTCGATCAGCTATTCAGATATGGATCAGTAACACAGTATACGGACCATATAGTGACGGCAAACAGTGGCGACTCACATTGAGATGGACGCTAAAGAAGTTGCACAAGAACAGTGCCAGGTTGAGAACGAACTCTTGGTCCCTCGAGTTGCTGTTTGCATAGGTGTTCTTCAGGTCCATTGATAATGGGATGATTTTGGACACGCGTGTCAGAGTCTCGGTGAACATTTGGACGAGCTTCTCGTCATATGAGTACTGCTGGCCGATCTGTAAACCTCCGATTTCGGTGAGACATTTGAGAGTCACATTTCGAGTCTCCGGGGCGTCAAGGAATCTGTTCATAAGAGTATTGATGATGGGTGTCTCAAAAATGTATCCCAAAGGAATCCAGTTCAGGAATCGTAACAAGGTCTCCAAGGTGGCTTTAATCAAAGCGGGCTGGTTCGCAGTATTCAAAACCTCCGAGCAAAGTTGAAAGATGGAAGAAAACTCTTGGGTCATGGTGGTTTTCAGGTTCTTGGCCTTGGTTGAAGTCATCTGATCCTGAGAATAATCAAAGACCTCTTCAGACAGTAAGCGGAGGATGGCCATATTGTTCTCGCAGATGGAAAGGCTAGTGTGGCAGGACGAAATTATCTCGTTGATGAACGTAGGCCAGTTATGAGGCCATTCTTGTTTCAGGATAGACACGAGGACTAGGTTCAACTTGTTGAGGAAGGCGCGTTCGCTTTTCAATTTCTCTTCCGACTTGGAGTGCTCGATGATCAGGTTGACAACGAAATTTCGAATACCTATGGACAGTCAGCAGGGGGGATTTTTTTTTACCGGAGTTTGTCGATGTCGAAGATATGAATCACCTTGGCATTGATCCCGTGGTAAAACTTTCCATCTTGTCATAATAACCTCGTCCAGAACCTGTAGGCCGAGATCTGCGTGCAGGCCAGGTCAGCGAGGCCCAGCAAAGCTATGGGGAAGCCGAGAAGCTCACATTTTGTTTGAGAGTATGACGACTCCTGGAGGATGTCGCCCACAAGCAACCACGCATCAGGATTTTGTTTAAACTAGACCGATGGCAGGACGGGTTAGCGGCGATGCAGGAGGACTCAATGACAGGGTTCCCTACCTCGGTGAGAGTCTGCTGCGCTTGTTTTTGCTAATTGATGGATTCCAGAGTCAGCGGCCTGCAAAAACTTCGCGTATTTTTTTTTTTTTTTTTTTTTT
>CVMT01000002.1:2176499-2225450 GCA_000985935.1 Talaromyces islandicus | reverse complement strand
TTTTTTTTTTTTTTTTTTTTTTTTTTTTGTTCGACACGGGATGGACAGGAGCTCACTCACCACATCGCCTTTGCCTTCGTAAAAGGCGCGGACAGTGTTGTCCAGCTCTGTAATGGAGACAGACATTCCACACCAAGCACGGGCGACGTCGCCTTCAGCGTCACTCAAGCTGTAGACTTGCGGGTGTATCCAGTGAGGTTGGTTTAACAACGAAAGATTCGCGATATTGCCGCAGAAAGTGGTGGGGTTTCCGGAAGGGAGACGAAAGAAAGCCAGTGGCAGGCTGAAGGCGGGGCAGAGATAGCTGGGGCGGTCAACGCGACAACAGCAAAAACAAACACAGGAGAGCACCAGCGATGACGAGATCACCAAAAGTGCGTTTTCTAGCTCTGTATAGCTGGGTCGCGACGGGCGTTTTTCCTTTTACGTTTCATTGCCCTTTTTTAATAATAAAAAAATTAAATTAAAAAATTAAAAAAAAAAAGGTAGTATTGCATGCAAATCAACAAGGCCGCCTTCACCGTCATGCTGAGTCAGCCATTGCGGCCTGACTGAAAAGGCAACCATCAAACTCAACACCATCAGTCACATATTTTTGTGCTCTTCTTGGTTGAATGGAGTACAAAAATACAGGAAAATGTAGGACATGGCTGATTAAACACATTCCAGTAGACTTATATATTTATACCAAGAGAAAACGGAGGGAATCAAGTACTGGTTGCGTAGACCGACCCCTAGTTCGTGAGGCTCTGGGATGGAGACTAATTATTACACTCGGCAAATGGAAGGAGTCATCACCAGGAGTAAGCGTCGGGGCCGGGTACGTAACAAATTAAGATACAGTCAAAGCCGAGGATTTGCAAATCGAGCGCAGAAAGAGGAAGGCGCAGGCCGAGAATGCAGGTGACAGCGGTTGCCGCTTCAGGTTAGCTCGAACATGTGGGGAGTAACCCAAATCAGGTATGCGTGTTATTACTGTACGGGGGAGCCTGTCCTAAATACTAAATACTACATGCTGTGTATGTGCAGGTTATCATTTCGTTACTGCCGATTCGGAGGCGAGACTATTAATGATCAATGATGCGCAGACTCTGCAGATCATGGCAAGTGAGTGTCTAATAGTACGTACTAGACTAAGGCTAACCTAGTCGGACGTACGCACCAGTTAGGGCATCCGTACTTCCTAATCAGCTAATTAGCTGGCGCATATGCGATGAAAATAGAAACCTGGCCACAAGTTGGCAGTTGGTATTTCGCTCTGTGGAGGGTGAAACGCTGCTAACCGCGCCAGGACGGCGTCAACGGCGAATAAATTGGCGAGGCGGCGACTTGGCGGTGCCGAGGAGGGACTGGACGGCCCCGCGATTGGCTTGGCCACAGCCGCCGCACATCAGCGATTCGTCCCCACTGGGCGAGCTGCACGCCGCATGCAACCTTGGGCTCGCGCGTGGTGATTGGGCGCAGGAAAATGCAGCAATGGTGGGCATGCTCTGCGTGCTGACCAATGCCGCCCAGCGCACACGGGCTTTTGTGGCCTAATCGGTCGAGTGACTGTGGTTGAGCCTGCTTTAGCGCCTCAACTGCGGCCGGCGGTCACCGGTGCCGCCCTGGCGCGCGGCCCAGGCAGGGCACCTGCCTTCCCCGCCCGCGACTTCCCGTAGTGACGGCCACGCAACGCACACAAGGAAGCCACGGTCGACGGAAGCAGCAATCACAACATGGCAGTGCGTGGTCTCACAGGCTGTGTGCGAAGGCAGGAGCGATGGGCGGCCGCCAGCCCGGCCAAGCGAGGTGAAACGCAGCGGGCCAATGAGGGCGGGCAGCGCACCACTCGCGGCGCCGATCGCGCGCCAACACGCCTGCCTGACTTCCCTTTCGCGCGCTTGCACAGCGCCCGCCGACCCGCCCCTCCCCTCCTTCCCAGCGCTAGCCTGCTCGCGCTGTTGCAGCTGCCTCCCCCAGCGCCTGCCTTATTATAATAATCACTCCTATGCGCAGGACCGACCGCCGGCCTGCCTCTCTGCCTCGCCATTGCCGCTGACTGCTCTCTCTCTTCCTTCCGTCCGCCCTCCTCCAGGAAGCTGCCAGTCCACGGCTCCAGACAGCTACAGACGGCTACAGCTGTTGCTGTTGCGCTGCCACTCCAAACCTCCTACTGCTCCAGCACCCATTCCGGTCGATCCACCTCATTCTTACGGTTTGCTATACCTCTCCGCCCACCCACCCACCTGCCCATCCACCTATCTACCGCATCGATCTATTATTCTCGCGGCGAGTCGAGCACTCAAGAGATAACATCAACAAAAGAGTGAGCTCTGTTCAATTTCTTGTCTTGCGTTATACGGATCCTGAGACCGCGTCCAAGTTATCATAATATTCACTGTCTGCACACAAGACACTGTCCGAGTCCGCGCCGCCGTGAAGAAAGTATACATCGGACGAGCATACTAGACGGCGTCCCAAGCCACGAGTGGCCGGTTCCACACGAGACGCGCAACCCTCGACAAGCGAGACTTTTATCTTTATCTTTCCCTATTCTTTTCCCCCTGATGGCTGCTGTCGCACCGCTAGCTTCGGTCAGTAACGGCGCCTACAGCGCGGAAAGCGGCCAGCAACTCCCTGAACACGGCCCTCCGCGCTTTACAGCTGTCAATGGGAAGGAAACGGCCTCGCACGCTCAAGCAACTGCTGCTCCAGCTGCCAACCTGACCCACGAGCACAGCGATCCTGCCGAGGGCAGTCGCACTTCAAATGGCTTCACCCAACGCCCTCCTGATGGCCTCTATTCGGCTGGAGAGCAAGACGACAACCGTTCCCACCGATCATCGTCCCAGTCGTATAGCGGAACAAGTAAGAACAAGCGGAAGCGATCGGAATCCAGTGATCAACCGCCATTGCACGACGGCCGTCCTACTCATCGGCGGTCAGAAAGCGCTATTGACATCTCCTTGCAACCAGCAACCGAGACGACTTCGATCCATACAATCCATGAGCATCCCAGTCGGCCTGTTTCGGAATATACTCGTGTAGACACTCACGACGAGCATGGTAGTGCCGGCACTACTGGTCCGTGGCAAGATTATGACTCCCACCTGGTCAGCCAGGCCCAAAAGGCCCAGAACATGGACACATCGGATGCCCAGCTGGCTGAGGCCTTGCAGCACGAAGCCCACACTACAGAGTCCGTTGACCAAAGAGCATGGGGTGATAGTGGACTTTCCGAATCAGCCGAAGTCGAACAGCAGCCTTTTGGGCCCTATGCCTCTGACAAGCCGCAACCGGCTGTTCAGGTTGGGCCCAAGAGAAAACGTGTCTTCAGCAATCGAACCAAGACCGGGTGCATGACCTGCCGAAGAAGAAAGAAGAAATGCGATGAACAGCATCCATCATGTAAGCTTATCCTCATTGGAGTTTCTTTTGGTCTGCCTGTCTAATATACCGTTTTCTTCCAGGTAACAACTGTATTCGCGGCGGATTTGTCTGCGAGGGCTATTCCTCCAGAAATACCTGGCAGAAGCCGTCGAGCACGAAAGGCCCAATACCTCTGCAGTCGAAAGACGGCTACTCAGACGCCAGCACTCATTTCATTCAAGATGTGAACACGCCACGTCATGAGAGATCCTCGGTGTCAACACCGCAAGCTGAGATAGCCAAAGTCAGGTCAATTGTCGTCGAGGATCCCGATCGCTCAGCGAGCCAATTTATTAATAATCCACCTCCCGTCAGCGCTCCTCGAGGGTCTTGGTCAAAGAGGAGCTGGCCAGGTGCCACTCATCCATCTTACCTGGCAGAGCATATGACCAAGTCCGACTATCGTGAAGTGCCCCCAATCCATGAGCTCTCTCGAGAAGGACAGCCCAAGGCGGACTATCACGTTGTCCCGCCGATTCGCGAGCCTCCACAGCTAGGCTCGCATCCAAAATCCGGCATGCCCATCTTTCAAAGTAGCGTGGATCAACGGCCGCCCCACCCCCCCTCTATGGATACAAATAGTCCCCAGACACAGGCTCGCATGGCGCTCAGCATTGAACATCAATTATCTGCTCGTCCAAGCGCTGGAGAGGACACCGAGAGAGACAAAATGATCCATGGAGAGCTTTATCGGCCATTCGATATGCAGTTGGTCGAAGACAGGGATCGTTGCAAAACAGCCTTGTGGCGATTCAACAATGCTTGCAACCCACCGTCTGGAGTTAGTTCGAAAGAACAAAATCGTTTGCTTAGAGAAGTGATTATTCCTCCGTCGCCATCGGGATCTCCATCCGCTCGACCGACTGGGTCAATCGGCCAGGGAGCAGTTGTTGAAGCCCCACTCCGCTGCCATTACGGTTTCAATATCCACGTCGGCGAAGATGTGATGATATCCGAAAACTGTTCCCTGGTGGATGACTGCCCCATCCATATTGGCGCGCACACATGGATCGGTCCAAATGTTACGATTCTTAGCTCGATGGCGCATGCCAACATGCAAGAACGCAAAGGGTCCCAAAGCCGCTATCAAGGCCGTTCTGTAACGATCGAAGAAGACTGCTATGTGGGTGCCAACTGTACTATATACCCCGGCGTGCGACTTCGGCGCGGCGCATACGTTGCCCCCGGCGAAGTAGTCAAGTCGGATATTGTTGCATACGGGTTCCAAGGACTCAAGCCCAGCTACATGTGATGCAGTGGCTAAAACTCACTTCTCTTCTTGAAAAGAGATATATCGATTATTCAGGAGTTTGAGGAAGGTGCATGGGTATATTGAAGAAGGATTTGGAATTATGGGCATATGGAATGTATATATGAGAGATGAGATCGTTTTATTTCGTTTTTCCTTTTGTTTTGTTTTGTTTTGTTTTTGTTCTTTTCTATATTTGTTTCCGTCCCTTTTCTTTCAACATTGCGGCCAATTATATGTATGTATTGCATGAAATGTTACAAGTCATCATTATATCAAGAAAAAGAGAGAGAGAGAAGGATGGAGCGAATCTGTTCAAGATAGCCAGTCCAAGAACTCTGGCACAAAGTAGCTCACGACGATGCCAGCACCGGCTCTCAGAATCCCCTCTGTGCTCTCAAAGGCCATTTGTTTGAGGTCAAACACGCCTGCTTTGGCGCCAGCATGGATCATGGCAAATTCTCCACTGACCTGATATGCTGCCACAGGCATATCTCTGGCGATTTCTTTAGCGTCACTGATAATATCCAGATAGCTGCTCGCTGGCTTCACCATGACAATGTCGGCTCCTTCGGCAACGTCACGCTGGATAGCACGACGCGCAAGTCCACGGCCGCCAGGGGGTAATTGATAGCACTTTCGATCACCAAACGATGGTGAAGAACCAGCGGCATCTCGGAAAGGCCCATAGAGACAGCCGCTGAACTTGGCACTATAAGACATCAGGAGGACTTGATGCGCGACTCCGGCCTCGATCAGTTTCAATTTGATGGCCCGCACACGACCGTCGTTCATATCAGAGGGTGCAACACAGTGAGCACCTGCCAGAGCGTAGGCCAGAGCCACGTCCGATATCCGATCAACAGACTGTGTGTTATCGAGACTGCCGTCATCGCAAAGTATGCCACAGTGGCCATGAGAAGTATATTCACACAGGCACACGTCAACGACGATGTATAATTGGGGGAATTGGGCCCGTAACAATCGGATAGCTGCTACGACAGGGCCATTCGGGTCGTCTGCTGCTGTGCCAAGGGCATCTTTTGCGTTTGGGTCGAGAGGGACGCCAAAGAGTATCACTGATCGGAGTCCTTTTTGAACGAGCGGGGTGAGGAACGGGACAAGACGGTTTAAGCCGCGGCGATATTGGTTTGGCAGGGAAGGGATCGGGGTCTCTTCGTCGGGGTTGTCTGTGATGAATAGTGGGTAGATGAGCATTTCCTAGGGAAACGGTCAGAACGAGCTTCATTTTTAAAGATTTCCCCCTGCTTTTGCTAGGAAGGGCTTGTGTTTTTTTTTGTGATTCTTTCTTTACCTTGGTCAATTGCCTTTCGGCCTGCCACGATCTGGCGAGCGGGTGACTGTAGCCAGCATGGAGCTGACTGGAGATATCTCCTGAAATACTGACGCTCGTGGCTTGTGTGCTGGTCATGGAGCGAGCGGTGACATGTGAGCGCGCACGAGATATCTGCGAACTGCGATCATCGGGATGGGCGTCTCTGAAGGCAATGCCCGAGACAAGATTGGAGAACGACATTTTCCTTGTTTGGGCTGGGCTGCTGGTCAATTTCGTCAATTTGTCTGAAAATGCAAAAAATATATCATATAACCCGGCGGTCTGAGACCGGACGACGTGGAGTCTAAGTGAGTGGCGTGCTTACTTATGCCAATTTCGAGGGTACCGATAGGCCCTCGGCATCACCCGCAACCCCACTGCTGACTAAGTGGAGATTTGGGGCAGTAACTACATATTAACGATCACTCTTTTGGCCGACTATTGGTTTATTGCCAGGTGCATCCCAAGATGTAGGGGACTCGGAAAAAGAATGAGCATGTCATTTCTGTTTTGAACCACTGCATATAGGACGCTTCTAATATATATTCTATATCTATGGAAAACCACCATGCAATTAGTATATATCATTCAAACATTTGAACGTTGATACATTAATTGATTCAAACGTTGTCCAGCACAATGACATGGCCTTTCCACCCAGCTCGAAGCAACACATTCACCCTATATAAGCACTGGACTGATCCTCTAAAGCGAGGGAGCATAACTCGTCGACGTCGTAACTCACCGTTGCTCCGAGACAACATATATCGAATCAATGGCATCTACTGACCCCAAGGTTGTGGGAGACTGTACCAAGATTAAATAGAAACGCATTATTGTAAATCATGCATTGCACAGAATTACTGGGAAGCAACCATTGCAGTACTCAGACTTGAGTGAGTGGAGCGGAGAAAGCGGAGGAAATCCCGCCGGAATCTCATCCGTGCATATTTCATAGTCTGGTAAATGCTGCCTGGCCGAGTTTATCTGAAACGGAGTGTATTGTTGGAGTTCCGTTTCAAGATTTTGACAGGAACGGCGGATTTGACTGTCCGGAGTCCGATTCTTTCACTGATGTCACATATATAAATGGAGTTTTATCCGCATCCCCAGCCATTCAACTCATACGGTTGACTACTTATCTATATACGGTCAACACCACCCAAAGTCTACAATGCTTAAAACGGTCCTGATCACCGGTTGCAGCCATGGAGGACTGGGAGCAGCAATGGCAAAGATCTACCACGCCAAAGGCTTTCAGGTCTTCGCGACTGTACGGAACAAGGCCAAGGTTGGATCTTTAGGTGGAATAGATGGGATAGAAATCATGGAACTCGAAGTCACGTCAGTTGAATCAATTCGCCAGTGTGCGAATACTGTTGCGAAACGTACAGGCGGGACCCTCGACATACTCGTCAACAATGCTGGCGTCAACGCCATAGTGCCGCTTCTAGACGCATCTCTCGACGACGCGAAGAAGGTATACGACGCAAATGTTTGGAGCGTTGTTGCAATGGCACAGGCATTTGCCCCAATGCTTATTAAGGCCAAAGGGACTATGTGCAATATCAGTTCTGTGTCTGGCGAAATGGTTTTTGCATGGGCCGGTGGGTTTTGACGTTATAATAGACAATCCATCTTAGGATCGGCTAAACTTACTCTGTTATAGGTGTATATAGCAGTTCCAGGAGTGCTGGAACGCGGATTTCCGAGACGCTGCGCCTTGAACTGGCGCCTCTTGGGGTGCGAGTTGTCACAGTCATCCTCGGCGGTGTCCAAACAAGTGGAAACGACCCTTCCAACATCGCAGACCTTGAACTGCCCTCGAGTTCATACTACCAGAAGATAACCGCGGTGATAGATCTCCACAAGAAGACCATGGTACATCCCAACAAACAGAATGTCGACGTAGCAGCCGAAAACGTGGTCAACGACCTTCTAAATGGTCGTGGCATTTTCATCCGACGCGGCCAGGCTTCTACTCTTAGTTGGCTCTTCAACACGTTTCTTCCCTACAGACTTTTCACTTATCTGATTAACCGGGAATCAGCCCTTGATAAAATTGGTTTTCGTGGAGACACCGAATGACTTTGAGGGTCAATTGAGAGGTTAGTTATTGATTGAGAGTTTCTTGGCCAGCGTGAGGAATGTAAATAGAGGGCAGCCAAATGGCCGGGGTCTAGACTCCAATAAATTTACTCCAGTATACAGTAGAGAGGCAAATTTTAAAAAATATATTTTAACCGTACTAAGTCCCAATTACCGGATTGCAGGCTTATAATGTGAAACCAATATCTACAACTTGAGAATATTAAAAACGGGTAAAGTAGCTATTTCCTACGACATTAAAGGTATACGATAAGTTTATTAACTGTAATATAGTTCCAATTGATACATACACTTGAACATGCACCAAGGGTAGATGCAATGCGAGGTCTGCGTGGCACAATCACGCAAAGCAGCATCTATCCGTGCTCGAATCCAATTTCTAGAACCACCAAGCCAAACCCAACCATAATCAATTTAGGACTCTGAATAAAATAATCAATGAGTTGATTCAGGCTAGTGAAATTGCACAGTTGACAAGAGTGATTTATCGTGCTCCACTGTGTATCAATTCGTCCATATTGCATCTAATCTCTTTCACCTCAGCTTTTGTTTTTGGCGGTCAAGTCCTCTCCATTCTGAAAATTTCTATTTTTTTTTGTTGGCCACATAATGGCTACTTTTCGTTCTAGGGCCATGCTGCTCTTTTGAACCTAGGATTGGATCAATCTAACACCTCGAAAATAGATCCCCTGTATACGAGCACCAAAAAGCATGATTAAGAATGAAATGCCTAGTGATGCTCTCAGGGTATGAATAATTATGGGAAAAGATAGATATGGAAGATCTAATAGAGGATTTCAGGAAAAGAAAAGATCAAGCTAAAATAGATGTCCAATCTCCGGCTATATCCAATCAGCCTCTGTGTTTGTGCCTGCCAAAAAAAACCCCCCAAAACCAAAAAACAAAACAAATACCGCATTGACTTCATCTTTGTACCTAAGAGCACAATAAGCGGTGAAAAAACGGTCAGTCTTTCACCAGGTATGGGAAGCCAAGTAAACCCTATTAATAATACTTCTGGTTTATAGCTCTACGACTCACCACCACCGCTGGCTGCTCACAGAACAAATGATTCCGGACCTTGGCTATTTATATGGAAATCTAGATACAATACAAAATGTTTCGTGGTCAACGGTTACCTATATCCTCGCTCCTTACCCGCATTTCTCGGTGAGTGGCTTTTGTTGTAACTGCTTTGAATAACCTTGGCCATCCTTACCGTAACAGAAAAGTTTGTCAGACGCAACGAGCCAAATTTACTTTCGTCCACTTTTCTCAGCCGCAACCCGTTCAATCTTTTCGAGATCTCCGGACTGCACGCACAAGCGACGGAAAATGCCATCATCGTCACGGTCCAAAAGCTCCTGAACAGATCCCTGCTCGGCCACACATCCAGCGTCCAGTACGACAACCTTATCGTAGTCGGCGATAGTGAGCAGTCGATGGGCAACGGTGATGACGGTTGTTCCAACGGTAACGCTAGCTCGTAGGCTTTCCTGGATGGCTGCATCTGTGGTATGATCAATAGATGCGGTAGCCTCGTCAAACACGAGTACACGAGAACGCCGCAGCAGTGTTCGAGCAATGCATAGCAGCTGGCGTTGCCCGCGAGAAAGCGCGTTTGCAGGATGATCAAGGCAATCTAGGGGTGTTGCTGAGTTGCCTGGAATATATGTGCGGACCGCATCTAGAAGACGAACCGCCCGTAGGGTTTCAATCATTTCCTCGTTACTGTAGAGGTGCAATGGATCGAGGTTGTCTCGCAGCGTGCCTCGGAAAACCCCGGGGTCCTGCGGCACTACAGTAACGGCCTGTCGAAGTCGATCCAACGTTACTTCACTAATGTCTATACCGTCAATCTCTATGCGGCCGAGTTCTGCCTCTAATCCCCGGATCAGTGCGAGAGTGAGCGTGCTTTTGCCCGCGCCTGTACGTCCAACAACAGCGACACGCTTGCCCGGCGGCACATTAAAAGTAATGTCATTCAAGACCGGAGGTAGCTCAGGCGCATACCGAGTTGTGTATGCGTCGAAGCGGACTCCACCTCGCGAAGGCCAGTCCTCGGGCAAATCGTATACAGCCCTTTTGAGTGGCTGATTGGCTTCCTGCTCGATTTCAGTGTATTCGACGACTCGCTCCACTGAATTAAGGTTCTGCTGGACGATCGCATACAGCTGCACAAACCACATGATCGATTCGCTGAACATTGCGGCATATGTAAGTACAAGGGCGGCGCTGCTGGGGTCAACCGATTCCAAGTCCCATACTACAAAGGCTCCGGTGAAAAACAAGATCAGAGAACCAAGAAAGTTCACCCGGAAACCAAGCCACTGCTGGCTGGCCCATTGGAGCAAATACGGAGAATTGAGGCGGTCAACAAGAACCTGGTTCTGTGCAGTGAATATTGATGCTCGTGCGTAGGCTCGAATACTGACACAGCCTGAAAGTGCCTCGGAGAATTGCTGGTATACCGGAGATCTCTCGACTGATTCAATGCGCCTCAAGTCTCGAGCACCATTGATGAAGATCGTCATCACAAACCAATAAGCCACGCAGATGAAAACTGCCGCTATAAGGAAGGCCGGCACAACGCTCGAAATAAATACAATAATCATCACCAGGGAAGCTGCAATTTGAAGTGTGTTGATTGAGAAAGTGGATATATTTTGATCGAGCACTTCCACATCTCTAGAAAACCGGTTTGTTATTTGACCTAGAGGGATACGGTCGAAGAAGAGGAGTTTTGCGAAAAGAACAGAATTTAGTAGGCGTTCGTAAATTTCGGATGACGCTTTGAGTGAGCCATAGAATACGATGAGGTCTCGCGCGAACGTGAAAAATGCATATGCCAGACAGATAGCCACGTAGATGGCCATGTAATACCGTGCTTGCACCTTCTGCGGCTCTTCAGGCTCATCGAGCGTCTCATCCCTGGTGGTCGCATTCCGCTGTATGGGGTCGAACGCGAAGTTATCCAGCATATCATATCTAACTGCCCATTCTTTGATCCAAATGTTGGTTGCAAGTGAAATAAACTGCTGAATACCGAACATAAACAAAACCAGAACCCAATACCATGGCGGGCCCAAGGTAACAAGATAAGTCCGTATGACGGACCAGGCCACCGCACCCTCGGCTTTGCTTTCTTCATACCCTGCTTCGGGGTCCTCTTGTTGAGGATCGACTTCGAGTAGCGAAACAGTATCTAAAGATGATCTTGACGAGGGGCTTTTGATAGCATGATCTAATTCGATGGTATCGTATGCCCCGGGTTTCTCTGACCCAAATTCGGCTTTGTTTTGCATTATGTCAGCGTCAATACGACCCTCAGACACGAGTTCTTCAGCAGTGCCTTGGCCACGGACCCTGCCATCATCGAGCAAAACAATATAATCGCAGTGAGGAATTGTCAGCTGTATGCTATTGGTAGCAAACATGCAGGTCCGTCCTTGCATCAAGTCCCCTTTGACTGCATGGAAAAAGATGTGGTTGGCTGTTTTGCTGTCCACTGCACTAAGACAATCATCAAGAAGCACGTATTTCGATCGGCTGTATAATGCTCGCGCTAACGAGACACGTTGTTTCTGTCCCCCTGATAGTCGACTTCCACCTTCTCCCGCAAGAGTTTGATCGCCTTGGTCGAAGGAAGCAATGTCAGGGCGAAGCGCAACAGCCTCTAGCACGGCTTCATAGCGACGCCCATCAAAAGGAAGGTCAAACACAATGTTTGCTCGAATGGTACGATTCAGAATCCAGGCTTCTTGCGGACAGTATGCTGTCGTCTCCGTTAGACTGTCTGTTGATAATTCATGCCAATTGTGTTTATGGGGGAGAAAGACTTGGCCATTGACTAGGGCCATCTCTCCAAGAAGGGCGAGCAGTAGCGAAGATTTCCCCGATCCACTGGGACCGCAAATAACGTTGAGGGCGCCTGGTTGAAATCGAATATTTAGACCCTTTAGTTTGAAAGGTCGCATGGAGGGCAATTCTGTCAGCTGGATGTCACTTCTTTTGTTCTCAGTAACCGCCTTATTTCCGAACCCACCATTTGGCCATGTCAGAGTGGCGTTATTAAATCCAACCTCGACCGAATCCGTCCTCGACAACTGCTCATATTTCCCAGTTTCTTGTTCCTGTAGGAACTTTTCGATGCGGCCTAGTGAGACATGGGCTCGCAGCAAAAATGTGATCGCATCTGCTATTCGGTTAAACGGAATTCGTAGGATGCTAAATATAACCAGCGCAGGGAAGGCGACCGCCGTGCCCATGGAGTTGTCCCAGACAACAGTATAGAAGAACAAAGTCAGAATTGTGACAATCAATGGTAGAGAGAAGAAAGTCGTCATGTTGATAGACCACCAAATGAAGCGGGAGCGCATTTCGACAAGCTCGATTCGTCGTTTGCTCAGCACTCGTTTCTTGAATACGGCTTCCCACGCAGAGTATTTTATGGTGCGGACATTGTTTAGAATCTCACTGCTTGCCTGTATTCGAGCATCACTGGCAGTCAGCACGCGTGCCTGTACTGCCACTAGGCGCCGAGAGATCAGGATGTTCAAAGGGAGAAGGCCAAGCATGAGCGCTACACCAACAATACCACTTATTCCAAGGAGACGGTAGAGTAAGTATGTCCCGATTGCCGTCTGTACTGGAAAAGTGATCCAGACCAGATATAAATACCCGCTCATCTCGCTCACATGCTCAGTATCGACTGTGAGAAGGTTGAAAATGTTCCCATCGCTGGCAAAATTGTCCGCTGCCTCGGGCTGCTCGGAGTTCGTCTGCAGATGTAGTGCTACTCCCTTTCGCAGCACCTTTGTGTAAATTTCATTTATAAGAACAGCACGCGTCCTAGCGGCCATTTCACGGCCCTTCCAATCACATTGGCATCCAGCAACCCCAGCTACTATACCCGCAACCAGGAGACCGGTCACGTATAACCAGGCAGTACTCTGACTTGCGAGGTCGGGAACCTCCAGGTACTCGAGGAGGGATCGCATGAGAACCGGGGGCACAAAAACGGCGAAACTATTGAGAGTAGCCCAGGCACCCTGCCACAGAAGGTCAGATTTGAAAAAGCCGAATAGCCTCCACAGCAGAGAATTTGTTGCTGTGTTTTTGAATCGCGGAGCAACGACACCTGATCTGTGGTTGTGGTTGAGCTGATACAGGTCTGAGACCTGCAAAGTGGCCCGATATGCCTTCCACACGAGTTTATCTAGCCAGGAAAAGGTCATACGAGATAGTAAACTTGCTGTTTCATCCTCACTAGGGTCCAAAAAGAGGACATGATCTTCGTCATACGGCTCAACGGGGATTCGGGGAGCGGTCCAGTGAAACAGGCAAAGAAATGTAAACAAGGCAAAACGAACGAGTGTTGCGATCGTGAAATTCCTTTCAGAATTTCCAAGGATTGCTGCATGAACAATCGCGGTTAGGCACGTCCACTGAAGAGTATACAGAACGCTCGAATGTGGCTGAAGATCAACGTATGATTGCAAGCTGCGCGTCAATCTCACAAAGAGAATGAGAAGCAAATAGATCGAGGACACGGCGGATGCGAATACGGATGTGAGATCTGTATTTTCTCCACTGAAAATAAGAAGAAAGATCGCGATCGAAATTTCAGCCAGAATCAAGGCGACTTCCAGCTTTTCAATGACCGGTGGAATTGCCGTGATATACTGTTGCGACACATGGGCAATTTGATCCACAGCTTCGTCTTCACTACTGGCTACGGGGTGAAAGCCTGTGTCAATGTGTTTGGCATTCTGACGGGCATGGAAATACGAGATGAGGCATGCAATCGCTGACGCCAGACATGCTGTCAATGGAATGAGTGTAGAGAGATAGTGGTTCACCACACAGTCTGATAGATGGTCATCGTACCAGAGTGGTGAGGAACACCTGAAATTCATGGTGCCAGTGAGTGTATTTGTATTCAACAGACACAAGAGGGCCGAATATTCTACTGAAAGCTGCGAAGACGATTGCAGGCACAAAAAGTGTTTGCTGGCCGCATTATTATGGATCACGTGGATGTCCAGAGACCAGTCACCAGTCAGACTCTCCGAAGGAACTACGCATGTCAGAATTACTACGTAAATGATTACCTTGCTATGCTGAATAATAAACTAATACACGCCGGATTTCCGCGTCGTAGTCCGTCTTGTATTTCCACGAGCGTGACCGCTGACGGAGATCTTCGTCGAAGCGTATTGCGTCGTTACAATGTAATACAGGCTTCGAACTCCTCCCAATGGTGCTGATAGCGCCTAGAGTGACCTCATTTTTGGGCCTGTCGATCCTGTAAACACGCAGCTGATCTCGATCGAGATCCGAGAAAAGCGAGGGTTGGAGAGTGGAAAGCAGCGCAACAGATTGGGGAAATGGGAGAGGTCGAGCACCAGGCTCTAGCTGCAGGATCTTGCTGCAGGAAGCTAAATTCGATCGGATTGTCTTGTGCAGTTGCTGACCGTGCCATGCAGAGAGGTCACACTGAGTACCATTCCTTTCTTAGTGGCGGTACGGTATGGAAATTTACGTATTGTAATAATCGATGTATTTATTGTATTACATTGTATGAAAGGACATCGAGTTTGCTAAAGGAACGAGAAAAATCCTAATTCTCATGTTTACGAACCAATTTTGCACCTCGTTAATTCTCCGTGGTTTTATCTTGTCGAAGGCCGCGCTTCTCTGCGTCTGTATGGCATATGTAGATGAGAATGGAGGAAGAATTGGAGCCGTTGAATCGGCCGACTCTTGACCCTGATGAGTCGTACGCCGAAGAAAAGATTTACGGAAGTTCTCATCGAGAACCCAACTCAAGGATTCGTGTTTTCGTTTCTCTTCTCATTCTTTCCAATACCATTTCATTCGGTCTTCTCGGGTGGATCGGACTGTCGAGCACACAAGCCAGCTTAGCGATTCCGGAAGACTATGCCATCCCTCCTCGAATTGCCACACAATACAAGCGATTCTGGTGGACGACAGAGTACAGTAGCAAAAACCAATCGCAACAAGACGAGCTATGGAATAGTATAGTATGGACATACGGCATGATTGGAGTTGACCACGAATGGTCCAAGTCGCAGCACTGGCCTGATACTATGTCGCTGCCCCAAGATAAAACAAAAGCAGTGTACCTCTTACAAGCTTATCACGAGATACACTGCTTGGGAGTTCTGAGACGACTCATGAGTCAGAGTCTTGCCGGTGTTGATTTTAGCGAAAGTGAACACACTCACGCGCATATCGCGCATTGCTTTGATTCCTTACTCCAGGTATTTTATTAGATTAACTCGTTATATTTTATTTTATTTCCTGAAGCTCTAATAATGTCTATATAATAGTCGACCATATGCCGTGCTGACTCCACGCCCTTGTATACGTTCGGAGGCACCATTGTCGGCTCTGGGCAGCAACACGAGTGCAGGGATTGGAATGCGCTCAGAGATTATGCTACCCAAAATTCGGCTTGCTACACAGAAGAAAGTGGCTTTGGAGGACAGTGTAGTGACGGCGATGGCCTAGTACCTGCCACTCCTATGGAGACTCAACAAGACGGTTTTTGGTTATGATTGCTCGGTCTACTACTTTCCCGTTGCTATTCATACGCAGAGTTGGCGGGGAGTGTAGTTTTCAAAGACACAGAATATTTGCGGACCAGGTCGCAAGTATCGATAAATAGCTAACTTGCTGATGAGAAATAATAGACGAGGGTATCAAGGGAAACACTATGTATATGTTTCAATGTTACATAGCCACCTTGAACAGTACCTACAGTATGCTCCAAGGAGAAAATGTGACGGATAATTAGTATGGGATTCTTTGCCCACGGTGTCCTAAGTGTTATGGGATACCATAGTCCCTGAGTTGAATTGATGTACTTGAAAATGTGTATTTCATTTGATTCTGAAAAACGACTATTCCGAGAATCCATAATCTCCTTCCTCCATCGCAATCTCTTCGTACTTGATATTCTCTGGCTCACGTAGCCTAGTCGTAAAATACATAGCTAGCAAGGCACAGGCACCACCAAGAAGCAAGAACCAAACAAGAAAACTGTCTCCATCATCGTCACTTGCAAGTATCCACACAGTATTGATCATCAACAAAACCACGATTTGAGCTAGACAAATGGAAAAGTTATGGATTCCATGTATCAGACCCTGGCTGTCTGTGAGGTCGTCTCCCTGCCTATTTCGCTGTGTAGATGATCGGTAGAGTTCGTCGTGTAAGAGATAGTATGGTATTCGACAAGTAACTGCCCAACTGAAACCAACAATACCGAAGAGAGGAATGGTCCCGACAGCTGATTGCACCCAAAAAGATCCAAACATCGAAGCAGCAAAGATGCCATGAGAAATAGACCAGATATTCCGGGAAGTGAGAACCCGCGGCCAGTTCAGAAGAGCAAAAGCTTTCTTGGATGAGTGAGAATTAGACATCGGGGAGCCATGTGGCAATACCACGGCGACAAAAAATGCAACGGTGGTGTAAACAAGCGGCATTAAGGAGCCGATGTCATTCTCGGCCATCATAGAGGAAGTTTCTAGAAGACAGAAAGATCAGGGGAAAGCAGTCAGTAATCCGAGGTGGCGAGACTTACCCAAGCTGTTCACATATCTACACGAGACAGATTAGCAAATCATTACTAGACGACCGGAGAGGGAGCTTTACGTCACCATAAAGAATAAAAAAGGAAACCAGCCAAGCCAGGCTAGGAATTGCACCAGACAGATGGTCCTGATTTGACTGGATAGGCTAGAAATGACCCTCCACTGAGTCCTAAAATTTGTCCCTTCCTGCTTGATAGACGGCGTGTATGAAGCCTTTTCCTCAAAACAGCAACAGGTGATGGAAATGGCAATCGCCATATATGCCGTAGATAAGATACTCGTATCTGCAAAGAGAGTCTTACCGAATTGATGGATATATCTGAAAAAATCGAAATAAGCAGCGAGATTCGCTAAAAATGCGGCGAAATTAAGATGAATACCGGCCCAAGCATTCAAATCCTCTTGCTCAGTCGCAGAGCAATTATCGGTCAAAAGAGCTCGAAGGTTAACCTGCACAGCTTGCATGGCTGTGAACATTGTAAAAGCCAAGAACACCGTTAGAGTAACCAAGGCTGTTCTGTATGGTTTGTGGCCTTTTGTACCGCTGCTCTGCGGGAGAATCATTCGTGTGATCGAGTCCACCCAGGCCAAAGACAGTACGGAGAAAATCACCACCACCGTTCCAATTACGATAAAAGGTCTCCTTCTGCCCCATCGTGACTGGCACCTGTCGCCCCAACTACCAAAGTATGGCTGGAAAATAGCACCGCATATTGGGCCTGACAATAGCGTGACTGTTATCTCGGATGGGCGTAGACCGAGTGTATTGAAGTGCGTCTGGCAGAAAAGTTACTACGGATCAGAACACAGAACCAGGAGCGGCATACAACTGCTTGACTCGAGAACAGAGCGAAGACAGCCTGGGTGCTATAAATTATTTTAGTATTTCTCCATCCGATAAGTACAAGACGACCTACCCCCCGAAACCGACAGTCGTTAGGGCAGGATGGCAACGCCGTAACCTCCCTTCTCTCATCGGTCGTAATGCTTGATATTTGGGAGGAACTTTTGGACGTGACAATCAGTGGGCGGACGGTCTCTATTTTCAATGAGGCCAAGATGTCAGTGGAACAACAATGAAAAACATAAAATCCGATTTTGAGCTGATAATACCACGCAGAGCGCCGTGTGGGTGTTCCCCATTAATTACACAAATGAGGTCAATAACTTACCATTGTATTACGTTACCGTACAAGGAAAAACGACTGGTAATTTCAACGACAGAACACCGTGTTAGCGTCGACTAGTTACATATTGTACTGCTTCCTGACCAGAGAGTTCGAGTCATTCAACTCAAATATTTATCCATGCAGGAAATGCAGCTTTTCACTAGGACGGCTCCAATTATTCCCAATCATCCCCTCAAGGATGCTCCTACTGCTTTTTGGCATGTTGCTCTGCCTTGGCTAGAGGACAATTATTATGACGATTACGTCGATCAAGATCATTTCTTAGTATGTGGGCAAGTTTGCTTGTGGGGCCAACCAGCATATTTGCCTGACTTCAATATTTGTATTTCGTGACAAATGGCTGGGTGAAACTAGGGCCGGGATTGGGCCACCAAGCACGGAAAAAACACGATGAATCACTTTACGAATCCGGGGGGTTTCAATTTATTGGTCAAGGGAGCCAGCCATAACCTACTCCCTGCACAAATATACTCGGTCGTCGACAATTTATGCTATTCTAAAAGCATTATAAGTTTATACCTAACATGGAGGATTAATTCTAGGAATGACAGCCGTGGATGTATTCAAACCTCGTATCCATATGAACCCAATACCCACCGTAGGATAGTTGCGGAAGTTTCAGTCATCAATCATTAATTATGTTTCTTTTGTATATATGTAAACGCAGCAGTTTTTAATGAAGTTCAAACCGTTGCGTCGTGTCGGAAAGTGGTGACGGAGATGACCATGATGTCGTACAAGGCTAATAAACGATCTTAAAGCTTTGTTAATGCAGGTGCATGTGATGGGCGAGGGGCGACAAGCTAAGCTCCATTACTGCTAGTCTTAGCTTGGTGTTAATATTCAAAATTCTTTGCTGCTTTTTCATGAACAAGAGTGAAAAATAAGACAACGCAAGCCAAAGAAAAAGGAGAATTCAATTGACATCTTCACTGTATCTTGAGCATTGAGTGCCAAGAGAATGCAAACAATCATGGCGAGTCAAAGCGCTCACCTGGTCAAGACGCACCAGCTGTGGGAGCTCTTACGGCACCGAACAAAGACAGGTAGCTATGAGTTGGACGGAGACAGTCTACACATTGCCGACGTGGTAGCAACGGCACAGTACGTCGTCTACTCGCTCTCTTGATCGCATTCAGTGATGAACATGAACGACGAATCTTGCTGATCAGATAATTAGACAGACAAGTACACCGCGGTTGTCGGAAGACCCGAAGGTTATAAAAGGTTTGCAGGATAGTGTCGATGTCTTATTTGACCATTTGGCCAAAGGTTGGTATGTTTATGGTACGTGATGATCTACCCATGCTGTCCATTTGCCAGTACGTGGAAACTAACAGCTGATGGCTATCTCAGGTGTCAACACTGGCTTTGGAGGCAGCGCCGATTCGCGTACAACAGAAGTCATCGAGCTACAAAAGGCGCTGATGCAACTCACTCAGACCGGCATCCTAACGACGCCTTCCGATGGCTCAGCGATTCCTGGGCATTCTACACCCTTTGAATGGGTGCGCGCTGCGATGGTTGTAAGGTGTAACGCTTCGCTCCGAGGTCATTCGGCCGTCTCGCTTCCCATCATTAAGGCCATAATAAATTTGTTGGTACATGGTCTTACACCAGTAGTTCCGCTCAGAGGCACCGTATCAGCATCCGGTGATCTCATGCCTCTGGCCTATGTTACAGGCAGCATTGAAGGCAACCCGGACACTCTACTGGAAAAGAATGGCAAGGTGCTCCCGTCGCCCAAAGCTCTGCAAGAAGCTGGCCTTGCACCTGTCTTTTTAGGTCCAAAGGAAGGATTGGGCTTGATCAATGGCACAGCCTCATCGGCGGGCCTTGGTGCTCTGGTTGTTGCTCAGGCGCACTCACTCGCATTTCTCACACAGGTTCTGACTGGTGGAGCGGTTGAGGTGAGTAGAGAACAAATTACGCCTTCCACAAGCAGGGTTGAGTAGCTAAAGCTTTTCGTATTTCCAGGCACTCCGCGGGAGCTCAGAGAGCTTCCATCCATTTATCGCTCGCGCACGTCCGCACCCAGGCCAGATAGAGTGTGCCCGCAATATCGCGTACTTCCTCCGGGGTTCTCATCTGTCCCGAGACGTTCTTGCACCGAAAGACCGCCGACGCGAAGATCTTGCGCAAGACCGGTATTCTCTCCGCAGTGCTCCGCAATGGATCGGTCCACAATTAGAAGATCTGTTGCTGGCCGACCAGCAAATCAGCATTGAACTCAACTCTTCCTGCGACAACCCACTGGTCGATAGTGAGACTAATGATATTTACTATGGTTGCAACTTCCAGGCGGCGGCTGTGACGTCGGCCATGGAAAAGGTCCGCCTAGCAATGCAGATGTTTGGTCGCATGCTATTCGCGCAGAGCACTGAGATGATTGACGTTCATCTTAGCGGTGGTCTTCCTGCCAACCTCGCAGCCGACAATCCTAGTATCTCCTTCACCATGAAGGGGGTCGATATTAATATGGCTGCGTATATGGCTGAATTGTCTTACCTTGCCAACCCAATGAGTTCCCACGTCCAGGCTGCTGAAATGCACAACCAGTCAGTCAACTCAATGGCCTTTGCTTCCGCCCGCATAAGTCACGATGCGATCGACGTATTGACCAAGATGTGCGCCTGCAGTGTCTTCACTGTTTGCCAGGCACTGGATCTTCGCGCTCTTCACATGGCATTCATAGCTGACGCGACCAAAGCTCTTGCATCGACGATCGAACTGAAATTTTCCGCTAAGGTAGAGGCTGGCCAGCTAAACTCCCTTCAGATGTTGATTCAGGCGCATGTTACCCGTGCCTGGGGGTTGACTGGAAAGTTGGACCTGCACGCTCGATGCGAGTCGCTGATCGACTCCGCACTGCCCATTGTCCTCTGTCACGTTGCAGGCGACGTGGCCGACATCATCGAATGGAAGACACAGGCAATCGAAGTGGTTTGGAATGTCTGGACCAATACCTTTGCGTCCTTTTCGGCTGCGCCTCATACATCGCAGCTTTTGGGCGCTGGCTCGCGCCTACTGTATAATTTCGTGCGCAAAACGCTTGGGGTACCCTTTCATGAGGGCTTTGTCGAGCACCCGACCGCCGACAGTCAAACCCTTCACAGTCGTCCTAAAAAGACGATTGGTGGGTGGATCTCGATCATCCATGAGAGTATTCGGCGTGGTTCGATATACAATGAGCTATTGGCTCTTGCTGAAGGCTTGTTGTCGACAGAAAACGGGACAGACGGGGCGAATGGGGCAAATTGCACGCTCTGTCATGAGATGAAAGGAGAGATCCATGTATAGACAAGAAGACTACGGATAGATTAGATTCCTATAGTGGTTTTAGTTCTTGCGCTATTTTAGTGTTTGTCCCGAGATAGTGCGCTTTTGGCTGGCTGAGAATGAGGGGGTCGTTCGAAATACAAACCGGCGGGGCAGGATCTCGATGCCAAGCGGGGTATCTATCAGTATTAACTATTAAGTCTAAAATCTATTGGTGTTTGGTACAATGCGGGCCGATCCAGAAAGAGCCGGACCGGGCCCACTCGAGGGCCGGGCCGAGTTGCAAAGTTTGGGTCCAGCCTTCGCGCACAAGCGAGCTCGGGCATCTGGCACTAGGCAACTAACTATTAGTACTAGTGCGGAGTAGCTTGTAAGGGATAACTTATGATCTTTTTAACTTGAAGGTTGCAAAACGAGATAATCCAGCGACGTCATGCATCAGATGATCTGTTTCCCCCTCCCAACCAACCTGGTCAAACTATGGCCGAGTGGGGCTTCTACGCATTGGTTTCGACATTTGTATTACAGAAATCACATACGCTCGGTAACAATACGACGGTATTAATCTTGCCGTCATGCTCGATACAGTATTAATCTAGCAAACCCTTCATCGTGGTTTTTCAGGGTTTTCACGGTCGTCCGCAGGCACGGTCACTACTCTAACCGTCTTGTTAGACATTCTTGCTAATTTGTCTGATTCATCCAACAGCAAGCGAGACATAGAAAGAGAAAGGCTAAAGGGTGAAAAACCCACTCGATCGATTCTTATAACCATGGAAGGTAAAACATCGCGTTACCAAGACGAGGCCCATGATTCGGCAGGCTCTTTCAACGAAGAGACTGAAGGGCTTATGTCGGGCCTGCACCGTTCGACCAAGAAAAGAAAACTGTCCAGCATTGTCAAATTGGCCACCCCGTTTCTTATCGTGTCATTCATTCTAAACATTGTTCAACTCGCCTATATCACTGTTCGTCGTCCAGAATGCTACTCTCTCTATGGTATGTATTAACTATCAGTTCGAACGGGAGCTGTGGTCCTAGAGTATGAGAATTTTTGTTCTCTATACAGCGAGCTAATATAATTGGTACGTCAGCGAAATTGAAGGAACACGAAATCACTGTCCCCTTCCGCTACGCTACAGAATACAGCGATGATGAACATACCCACGAGGAAAAGGACGCTTTGTGGAACGCTATCGATATTAGCGAGGGCTTTGTAGCTATTTCCAATGATGAGTCTGATAGACTTGGTCTACCACGCTCCAAAACGTTCCCCTGGGATGCCAATAAGGGCATATATGTCAGCCATGGCCACCATGCTCTTCACTGCACTGTTAGTAAACTTCCGCATTTTCATTTTTAAATTCTCCCTGATGACTAAATTTCTTAGGTCCTACTACACGCGTACACCTACGATGCCCATCAGGGCAAGAAACCACTCGTTTCCTATCATCACATTGAGCACTGCCTAGATCTTCTGCGTCAAGACATCATGTGCTATGCCAACGATGTAATGGATTATACCCCTGACCATGGTGACAACTTTCTCACCGGGGAAGGGCAACAACGCAAGTGTCGTGACTGGAACAAACTCAGCGCGTGGGTGAAGGAGCGCAGTGCCTGTTACAAAACTATTAATATCACTCGCGCCGGCGAGGACCACGGAGTCGCCCACCAGCTCGACCGGTACACGTACTGCCCTCCAGGAAGCCCATACGAGCCTCTTATTAAAGCTTTTAAGGACCTCGGACGCGTCAACACCGGTAACCTTGCAGCGGATGGATTCCATGAGCTGACCCCAGAGGAACTTGCGGCTGAGGCCCAAGCTGTTGCTGAGCATAACAAGCAAATTCTTGCTGACGAGGGTTGAAGGACCAAGAGGATTATTTTACGACATGCACGGTCGGGTATCATTCACATTCACAGGAGGAGATCACGGACAATCTTTTAAATGAGAGCGCTTAAAGATTTCCGAGAAGATGCGACAATGAGGATTGTTAACGAATTTTACTTGTTGCAGATGATCATATTAAAAAGAAGGGGGGGAGACCATATCATCTTCTTGAAATTTATATTCTATACACTCGTTGTCATCTGGTTAACTTGCTGAATCAATAATTTTCAATCAGTTCCAGTTATTTAGCCTGATTACGTTAAAGACGGATCCCTTATCAATTGACAGATTTAGTGGATTTAAATATATTGAAAATCGACACCTACGCCTTTCAACACTGGAATGGCCTCGTTACTGCATATATATGCGTGCACTGAATTTATATTTTCCGTTGGAAGAAAGCCGCCAGTTGATAAGTGAGTAGGAACACCAAACATAGCAACACTGTTTTTCGCTTCCAATTCTATGTTCATTATTCTTCCAAGTATAGACCTCGAAACATTGAGCCATTTATCTACGGCCATGTTCATGAGGTCCACGTCCGTCCCCTAACTCCCAGTGTTCAACCCCGTGACTCATTGTCCACTCTTGTAGCTTTGTAAAATTACGGCACATATAATGCGTATTCATGTCCGCTTTGAATCCTGATGCTCCGTCTCGTTTTTTGGTAATCAGCAGTGGTGTCATATCGCCGTGGCACATCAATCCCATACGGAGCTCCTCAATGCATTGATCTACATGCCTACGGTTTTCTTCAGGCGGCTTTTGTAGGAAGATCGGGACAGGAATACCATCGGTGGTATATTTTCCTGACAGAAGCCAGGTGTATTGACGTAGTATATCCTACCGAATCATCCTAAGCTCGCTACCCTTTTCACCAAGGGGGGGAAGAAAACTACTTACCAAACATCCTAATTGGTGGTGAACCTGGAGCAATGCGTTATAACCATCACCCAGCTCCCCTTCGACCTTTTCATACGGGTCGAGGTTTATACGGTTCAAAAGTGGCATTGCCCAGGTTTCGACCATGATGGCTTCGTCTGTATTATGGGTGATCAAATTAGTCTATAATCCCAAGTGTTTGAACACGACGAAATTCGGTCCCCAACACATACGTAGCCATAGGTCCTGCCACATCTGTTCTCGCTCTTTAGTAGGTGGGCCAAGGTACTGGTCGTTGCTGCGGTAGGCATCACGAAGATTTGTTGCGAAATATTCGATGCTGTCCAAGGCGGGAGCTGATCACAGGCCAATATATTAAATAACAAAAGCCCAAGTTTATATGCAGAGAGACAGCACGTACTGTATGCCACCAGTCGTCGAACGCAGTCTGTATCTGCCACCGCTGCAGACCATTCCGTTTGAAAGGATGAAGCTATGGATGTAAATTGGGTCGTCAAACGTCTGAAAGTAAGAAGTCACCCGAAAAAGTGGTTGATGACGAACCGTGAAACTTCGAATATAACAAAATTGCGAGGATAAAATTGAGACCAATTGACACCACGAAAAAAGTGAGGCTGACATAAACTATCGACCGTCCGCCTTTCAAAAACCAACTTTCAGACCTTTCCTGTCGACAATGTGGACATGCATTCTCATTATCGTTGATCAGCTCGTTTGTTGCGGCGTACGTGGGCTCTGAAAATGCGTCCTCAGATTGACGAATTTGAGAATAAAGTGGCATGTTTTGTCATCGGATAGCGGTGTCACATATGAGACCTTGGATTGAATATGTTGTTTCTGATGAGGTGATAGTGCTGTCTTGTAGAGGTAGATAAAGTAGTCTCCTGATTAACGCCGATACTTTTTGAATGAGCTTAGGTAGAAGCGACGGTGGGTCGTGGCTTGAAGAACTCTCTGGGTGTAATCATGTCCTATCAATGAACTTAGAACAGACTGCTATGTCACTCCGCTCTCTGACTTCGCACTGGGTTTTCATAGCAAGCGAACCACAATTAAAATATTCACCGCGTCACGTTCATAATGTGCTTACTATCCTTGCTGCTCTGTATACTGTTATCCTCGAGTCTTATAGTTTGCTTATCGGGCCGCGGGGTCGAGGTTTCTAATTTTAAAACACCTGAATATATGCTGTGTTCTCTGCCTAGCATAGCATTTTGGGGGTATTTTTATGCGGTAAACGTAGATAATACCAGATGGCATTGTACGCACGGTACGTACAGTACAGGTTAAAATACTGTACTAATACCGGTTTTCGTACCATCAGGCGATCGATTGCCGCGACAGCGTCAGCCAGCCATCTCCACCGTCTCAGCTCCGCGGATACTGTTTCCCAAACCCTCACCACTGGTTCCGCATTAGACGGTGCATTTTTCAAGAATTGGGTGCGGAACCAATGCGTCTGTGACCTGTTTGTTGCATTAGCCTTAGTTCTCATTTTTCCGCGGGCTTTGAAGAGCGTGCTCTTTCCTAATCCAGATAGTTGTCTTGAAATGAATCACTCATCACATGAGTGCTCAATGTCGACTGTTTATTACGAGTAGAATATAGCTACAAGTGAGGGGCGCTGGTATTTTACAGGTCTACATGTTAACGAAAAAGAGCACTTACCGAGGTTTGTAAGCTGTGCCTATGACCTGCTAGTCAGTCTGTGGCTAGATAAAACTCGGAGGAAGCTCACAGCTACTTATAGCTTTCTCAACAATTTTTATGCTGTGATACGTCACTTATACGCTTTCTTCATAACACGGAGCGAAGATTGCAAATTTGTCATTGAATTCTTTAAGCCTTTGAATGGATCCTTTTATTTTCCCCTACATTTTGATCACGCATACTCTACTCTAGTTGACTTGTCAATGCTACAATAGTAACTGGCTCTCAACGCATCATGTTACACGATATGTATACAGACAAATTTCGCTTCAAGACCGGCGTATCTTCTTTCCAGATACTTCTGGCCTGGACAGTCCTGCTGAAAGATTATATCGGATCCTCAGGAGTCTCGTTTTCATTTTCAGACTCCACACAATGCCACAAAGGTACCGGTAAAATTGATCTGGAGTTAGACGAACATGACACAATCGGGCTGTTATCACGCAGAATCAAAGAGCAATTGCTGGTCAAGTCGGACTCCAACGAATATTTGTCATTCAAAACACATCTGGATATCTCGAGCGGAGAGCCTGAGAATTTGAATGGACATTTAATTGGATCTACCAATGGCCACAAAAAACAGTGGGAGAATGATTCTGCTGACGATAAACGTGGGCAACACCCACGTGAGATAGTCGATTGGACTATCAAGTGCGTATTATCAGAGGATGGCCGAGGCATGAAGACCACTGCGATTCCAAAATTATCAACAGCCAGCAGCAGACAAGGACTACGATTGATGTACCAACTGGAGCATGTGCTTCGTCATATACATCTATCAACAGAAGGCACTTTAGTGTACAAAATAGATACCGCAACCAAGTCGGACTTGAACGATATCTGGAAGTGGAATTTCAACAACCCCCCTCTCAGTGAGAGAACAGTACTTGAGATTTTTACCGAGAATGTACAGCGTTACCCCACTGCCACTGCGGTGAATGCATGGGATGGAGACTTGAGCTATCAGGAGCTCGACCGGCTATCGACTGAATTTTCTTTCCACCTAGCTTATGCTGGCGTTAAGCGAGGTAACATTGTACCCTTGTTTTTCGAAAAGTCCATGTGGACGCCTGTTGCAATATGGGCAGTTATTAAGACAGGAGCAGCCTTTGTCTTGCTAGATGAAGTCTTGCCGGAGTCCCGGCTGCAACAGCTTGGCCAAGTGATCAGGCAGGAAATTATCGTGGCGCTTGCCTCGTCTTCACAGGAAAGCCGAGCGAAGCTTCTGGGTACCCAGGTCATAATTATAGATTCTTATTATCTTGAAACTGCGGCGTCAGTTCCATCTGAATTTAAAACCCAACCTCAAATCCAACCCTCAGATCTTATTTATATTGTGTTCACTTCCGGGACAACTGGCGTTCCAAAAGCAGTTATGATCCAGCACTCAAATGTGAGCGCATTCGCCCGGTCATTACGCACCATAAGCGACGTGGGACCAAATTCCAGAATCGTGGCACTGTCATCATATGCATTTGATGTCTCTTTGGGAAATCTATTTCTCAGTCTGCTCAGTGGCTGTTGTCTCTGCATTCCGTCATCATGGGAATGTAGGAATACCGTGCCCCGAGTGCTTCAGGACTACCAGATCACGCATGCCCAGATGACTCCGTCTATTTCTAAGATGTTACGTCCATGCCAACTATCTACCTTGGAAGTGTTAGAACTCAGTGGTGAGCAGTGTACGGAGGACGTTCTTGCTAGATGGCAAGAAACTCCAATTCGTGTCATGAATACATACTCGCCAGCCGAGTGTACCATTACTACGGTGGGAAATGGAAATGTTTTAACTTCATCCAAATCGTCTATAATTGGAAAGGGACTCGGTAATTGTTGTTGGGTGCTGGATCCAATCGACCATGACCGACTTTCACCTGTTGGAGGTATTGGAGAGTTGGTGTTGGAAGGACCTTCAGTCGGGATGGGTTACCTGCATGATCCTAGAGCAACAGCCTTGAAATTCTTTGAAGATCCGGAATGGTTGTTAAAAGGCCTCCCTGGTGTATCCCCCGGACGCAAAGGCCGTCTTTACCGAACTGGTGATTTGGTTCGTTACACAGAAGACGGATCTATTGATTTTGTTGGTCGGCGTGATACGCAAGTAAAGATTCGTGGGCAACGGGTCGAACTAGGTGAAATCTCAGCACACTTGCAGCAACTTGTTCACCCATCTATCTGGTGTTCTCCCGAGGTGGTGAAGGTTAGTAGCGGAACTGAGCTACTAGTAGTTTTCCTCGTCGTGACGGAGGACGAAGTAGGAAACGGCACGGCCAGCATATTGCGTAGTACTTTGCGTGTTACTGTTGACTTAGTCGACTCTGAGTTAAGATCAAGATTACCTCCAGCAATGGTTCCGGGCGCATACGCATGTATCAAAGACATTCCCTTAACATTGACAGGAAAGACAGACCATCGCAAGTTGAGGGAGATTGGGCTTTCATTGGCGGCAGACATGCTTATTTTCCCATCAAATAAGCAAGAAAGTTATGCTACAAACGGCGACAGGCAGAATAGAGGCTTGCATACAACCCTCAACGGCAATGGATATCAAGAGCAAAACGGACATGCCCATACCCATGCCCATACCAACGGCGATACCAACGGCCATACGAATGGCTATGTTAATGGCAGTCATAGTCATACAAACTCCCGAAACAAAACACAAAAATATGGCCACGTCACTTATGATGGCACGGAAGAAGAGTACAAAATCCAAACCTTGAAGGAAATCTGGAGTGATGAATTTCATGTCGACATAGAATCCATCACACTGTCAGACAGTTTCTTTGCCCACGGGGGAGAATCACTCACAGCCATAAAAATGGTGGGAGTTGCATTCGAGAAAGGCATTCAGCTTGATGTTCCGACCATTTTCAGACACCCACAACTTTCAGACTTAGTCTCAAATTGCAAGATGTCGGCAACGGCTTCACCTGACCATCCCAAACCTTTTTCACTTCTTGAGGGTGAAATTATACCGGTCGAGGCAGTTGAGGCGTGTGGAACGTGCCTTGACAATATTGAAGACGTATATCCCTGCACGCCACTACAAGAAGGTTTGATCACAGCCAGCATCTCAAAATCGACAGCATATGTTGGGCAGAAAGCGTTCCTACTGCCAGACGGTATTAACTTCGAAAGGCTGGCACTAGCTTGGCAACGAGTAGTTCAGACTCATCAAATACTACGAACACGAATTTTTGACACAGAATCGCACGGGCTTCTCCAGGCGGTACTCACTGATGGCAAGGTATTCTTAGGCATCCAGAAAAGAGATCTGAAAAGCTACCTGGAAGACGATAACGACCGAAAGATGGGACTTGGAACTGAGCTATGCCGTTGCGCCATTGTCCGTGAAAGCGGTTGTTCATATTTTGTGTTAACGATGCACCACGCCATATATGACGGCTGGACACTCCCGCGCATCGGATCTGAAGTTTTCAAAGCATACCAAGGTGTGAGAGTCGAGCCAAATATGGGTTTCAATGCTTTCATCAAGCATATCAAGTCATTGCCTTCTCAGACAGCCAATAAATTTTGGGCACATCAGCTCGCCAATCCCGGAGAGAGTGCAGTTTTCCCTATTGTACCGCTTTACATTCAGGAGCCTAAGTCCGATTCGACTGTCTCCAAGAGATTTCCTGTACCTCAAAACGCCAACTCTGGTGTATCCATGCCTTCGCTCCTGAGATCCGCCTGGGCATTGCTAGTTTCGAAACTATCAGACAGTAATGACGTCACGTTCGGAGCGACCGTCTCTGGCCGCAATGTTCCAATATATGGTATCAAAGATCTTCTCAGTCCTACGATTTCTACTGTCCCGGTTAGGGTAAAGATTGATAAGGACAGTAACATAGAGACCTTTATTGCAACAGTCCAGGACGACAGCCTTAGTGCGATACCGTTTGAAAACTTTGGACTTCAGAACATCCGCAAGATCAATACTGATACGCGAGAAGGAAGCAAGTTCCAGACTCTCTTCGTTGTGCATCCTCCAAATTCAACTACCCCTGACCAAACGCTGAATTTAAGTTTAGCCGATCATGAATTGAAGGACATATTGGAGAACCTCGATATCAGCAGCGTTCTTTCTAACTTCAATGAATACGGGTTGATGGTCATTGTCACGCAAGAACAGGACAGCCTTATAGTTCAGGCAAGCTATGATTCCAGAGTTCTGGAGACAGATCAGGTTATCCTCTTACTTGACCAGTTTGCTCACGTAGCAGAGCAAATTGGTCAACCAGCCAACCTTGCATGCAAAGTACAAGAACTGCAATTTGCGAGTGGAAAGGATGTAGAGACCATCTGGACATGGAATTCTACTCGTGTTCCAGGATTGAAAGAGTGCATTCACGATGTTATCTGCAGAACGATTGCTGTTCAGCCACATGGTCAAGCAATATCTGCCTGGGATGGTAACCTTACCTTTGAAGAATTAAATGTGCTATCATTACGCCTGGCCCATATACTGCGTAGCAAAGGAGTCGGCCGCGGTAGTTTGGTTCCGATATGTATGGAAAAGTCGAAGTGGGCTACGATCGCCATGCTAGGAATTCTGAGAATCGGGGCTGGGTTTATTGCAATGGATGTTAGGCATCAACCCAGACAACGTCTGCAGACCATTGCAGACGCCGTGAACAGCAAATGGATCGTCACTGCTGGGCCTGCCACCGAGCTAGTGCCAGACGTATCTGAAGGAGTCATCGTGTGTGACCAGGACCTGCAAATCGAGACCTCGGATTTCCCTGTCCCGTTAGAACCTGTATGCTCGGCATCTTCAGACACTGCTTTCGTTGTGTTTACTTCGGGAACAACTGGTGTCCCTAAAGGAATTGTCATTACGCACGAGAACTTCTGCTCGACAATCCAACATCATGCACACCAACTCAAAATATCCAAAGAGTCGCGAATCTACGATTATGCATCATATAGCTTCGACATCGCGGTTCACAATTCTTTGATGGCGATGTGTCTAGGAGCGTGTCTCTGCATACCTAGTGAAGATGAGCGGGAGAATGATATCGAGGGTTCCTTCGAGCGGTTACAGGCAAACTGGACCGATATAACCCCTTCCGTGGCACGGCTAGTTGATCCTACGGGAGTTCCCGGTTTGAAGACCTTGGTCCTCAGTGGTGAGGCTGTAAGGAAAGACCTGGTCGAACGATGGGCCACGAAGGTGAATTTGATAAACGCATATGGCCCTGCAGAATGCCAAATCTGTACCATTCAAGAGAACATAATCGATCCCCAGCAGGCTGCACATATTGGTCGTGCAGTAGGTTGTACAGCCTGGATAATTGATCCAGAAAATGACTCTCTATGTCCTATCGGTGCTGTAGGCGAACTTGTCATTGAAGGTCCGATCGTCAGTCCTGGCTACCTGAATGCGACGAGAGATGCTTTTATTCAGGACCCAAAATGGCTAATTGAAGGTTCCGCAAGTATCCCAGGACGGCGAGGCAGCGTATATCGCACCGGTGACCTTTGCCGTTTTCGACCAGATGGAACAATAATCTACATTAGCAGAGCGACGACCCAAATCAAGATAAATGGGCAGCGTATCGAGCTTGAAGATGTCGAGTTTTATGTCCAGCAGGCAATGGCGACGCCGGGACAGGTTATTGCTAGCGTCGTGAACTTTGACGGAGTTAATCACTTGACTGCCTTTCTTGCGCCAGTGCCAACGCTTAAAACCAATGATAAATTTCACGGTCTAGGGAAAGATGTCGAACCGACTGTTGAGTTGATACCTCCTCCCATTGGATTGCAGAACAAACTGAAAGATGCTCTTCCAGCATACATGATTCCTACCGTCTTCTTAAAGATATCACATATCCCTCTCACAACTACACGAAAAATTGATCGTCGTCAACTGAATGATTGTGCCTCTCGCATCTCCAGAGATGATTTAATCGCTTTGGACCAAGAGGGCACGGGTCCTGTAAAAATTGAGCTTAGTGAGAAGCAGGAAAACATGGCGCGGCTCTGGGCTCAGGTCCTGAAGCTCAATTCTTCCAAGATAGGATTACATAGTGATTTCTTCCGATTAGGAGGAGAGTCTATCTCGGCTATGCGACTGGTAAAATATGCGCGAAAGGAAGGGCTCGTTTTGACTGTTGCCGACATCTTCCGACACTCAAGATTCGACCAACTAGTCATGATAGCCACAGAGTTGACATCACGAGAGAATACGGCAGAATATTTCAATGGCAAACTCCAACCGTTTGCTCTTGTTCCCATGAATCACAGAGATTCACTTATTTCAACAGCTGCTATGGCTTGCAACCTACCTAGCGATGATATCATTGACATCTATGCTTGCACTCCATTCCAGGAAGGTGTTTTCGCACTGACTGCCAGCAACTCATCGGCTTATGTACAACATACGGAACTTCGATTCAGTGATGAGCTTAATCTCGACCAGGTACTCGATGCTTGGGTATCAGTTATTGCCGCCAATCCTATTCTGAGAACCCGGTTCATCCAATCAGAAGACGCGAAGCTCATGCAAGTCGTTGTTCGCCCACAAAAGCAAGCATGGAAGTGGTATTACTCGCCCCAGGAATATCTCTCCGAGGCAGAGAATATACCATTTGGTCTGGGAGATCCTCTGTTTTGCTTTGGCCTTGTTCGTCATGGCTCAACATCTTCACCTGGTCATACCCTGATCTGGACCCTCCATCATGCCGTTTACGACGCATGGACGATGGATCTGATATTACGTCAAGTATCGAGTTGCTACTACGGAGAAAAGCAGGCAGAATCTGGTCCTGACTACAGCGTCTTCGTCGACTTTCTTCGTCATCAAGAAAGTGAAAGTGCTAATTGGTGGAAATCATATCTCTCTGGGTCTTCGGATGCTTCGATATTTCCAAAGATGCCAATTTCAGCAGCTGAATCCCAAATAGACAATACAATCCGTAAGGAATTCGCGATGCCTAATATTGTACCTCCAGGGTATTCACCAGCCGTGATTCTGCGTGCCGCATGGGCTGCTGCAGTAGCTAGGTACACTGGTGATGAGAGTGTACTGTTTGGAGAGACTCGACTCGGCCGTAATGTACCTGTGAGTGGGATAGATAAATTACTAGGGCCAACAATCGCGTCTGTGCCTCTATTAGTGCACATTGACCGTGAACAGACGATTGGCTCTCTTCTCTATGCCATCCGTGAGGATGGTCTCCAGATGCAACCATTTGAACATCTCGGGTTACAAAACATTTCCCATATCAGCGAAGATACGAAAGCGGCCTGCAAATTCCAAACACTCCTGGTGTTCCTTGAAAATGCGGAAGATGTAGACAGTTCTTCTATCTTCAAAATTGATGAAACAATCGATGATATACGAAACTTTAATAGCTATTACCTACTGGTTTATTTTACCCTCAACCAAAAAGGTCTAGTGGCTCAAGCTGTTTTCAAAGACTCCGCAATCTCTTCCGGTCAAGTTGAGTTTCTTCTGGAGCAAGTACAATCCATTTTTTCGAAATTATGTGAGTCACCGTTAGATACCCCCCTTCGAAGCTTGGACTTGGCCAGTGAACAAGATCTTGCCAAAATATGGAATTGGAACGCGACATCTGCAGAGGCAGTAGACAAATTTGTGCACGAACTTATTGCAGAAAAGGCACGACAACACCCAAACAAGCTTGCCGTATTCGCACACGATGGGCAAATAACATACAAGGAGTTGGATGACTATTCAACAAATTTAGCCTCACAACTGATCGGTCGAGGCATCGGTCTCGGTTGTTTTGTTCCACTATGTTTTGAAAAGTCGGCTATGGTCCCTGTATGCATGCTAGCGGTTATAAAAACGGGAGCTGCCTTTTATGTTATGGATGTGTCATATCCGGAAGGCAGACTCAAGCTCATCACAGAGACATTGAAAGCGTCACTGATGTTGGCAAGTCCATCACAACAATGGTTGGCAAAACGACTAGCCGGCAATATTCTTGTTGTGGACAGTGTCTGCTGTACTGATAATACCTACCGAAGTTCGCACCCAGTAATTGAAGACCCGTCGCGAAACACGAACCGGCTTATGTATGTCTGTTTCACATCTGGAAGCACTGGTCTGCCAAAAGGAGTGATGGTCACACATAAGAATATCTCGTCCGCGGCTGTCGCTCAGACTCAAGATCTTGACTTTGATCCCGAGGATAGAGTTTATGATTTCTCCTCTCATGCTTTCGATGCAAATATTTGGCATTTCTACCTGGGTTTTATCGTCGGTGCATGTGTATGCATTCCTTCTCAAGAGGATCGCATTGGAAACCTTGCTGGAAGCATTACCTTTTTTCAAAGTACGGCTCTGTTCTTGACACCGTCCGTAGCTCGGACGCTTGATCCTAAAGAACTGCCTACGGTGAAGAGATTGTATCTCGGAGGTGAAGCTGTCACTCCACTAGATGTATCCAAGTGGGTTGAACACTTAGATCTCTGGGGAGCTTATGGGCCAACTGAGACCACGCCGTTGTGTATTTTCACGCGGCTGCATTCTCCAGAATTCGCTTCGAATATCGGCAAAGGAGTGGGTGTCAGATCCTGGATTTGCAACCCGAATAATAATGAAGAATTAATGGCGATTGGGGCCGTAGGTGAGATGGTTAATGAGGGACCTCTCGTGACACAAGGATATTATGAACAACCTGAAAAGACGGCGAAAGTCTTCATTGAAAATCCAGAATTCCTGCTTCGCGGCTACAAAGAGATACCTGGACGTCGCGGGAGACTTTACAGGACAGGAGATTTGGTCCGGTATGCTTTTGATGGGAGTATCGAATATCTAGGAAGGGCCGACACCCAAGTCAAACTGCGTGGCCAAAGAGTTGAATTCGGTGAAATTGAGTACCATCTAAATAATGCACTTCCAGGAACTTCATCTATCTGTGAAGTTATTATTCATCCATCCTCCAGGATGCCTATGCTTGCCGCTTTCTGCACCCTATCTTCATCAATGGATACTCTGAATGAGACTGGTGCCCGGGCATATCTCTGTAAAAGGGTGCCTCCTTACATGGTCCCTGAATTTTTCTTTACGATTCCCGAGATTCCTAAAAATCCCTCTGGTAAAGTCGATCGTCTCAAGCTGAGATCCTTTGGTCCACAGGTGTTGTTGGAAAGATCGACATCGCACGAAGAAGGGTCTGTCACTGAACGTGTGCACGGCCCTCTGACTGAAATGGAGACCACTCTAGCAGAGCTGTGGGCCACAGCTGTGGATCACGATGTCACTTGGTTAGGTATGGAGAGCGAATTCGCCGATGTAGGAGGTGATTCTATCGCTGCCATGAAGTTGTCAAATCTAGCTCGAAGACATGAACTCAGCCTGACAGTGAAAGACATCATCAATAGTTCGAACCTGGCAGGGATGGCCATTAAAATTCAGCCAATTCACGAGTCCTTTGCCTCTCCACAGCCATTCTCCTTACTGCCTCCTTCTCGAATTGATCAAACGGTAGCTAGAGCCGCTATGACTTGTGGCGTGTCTATTGACTCCATTACGGACATATATCCCTGCACACCACTGCAAGTTGAACTATTCTCGTTGACAATGAAGCAACCTCAAGCATATATTAAACGATCAGTTTTTGAGGTTCCCACTAGTGTCAACTTTGAAAAGCTGATTGAATCATGGGATTCCGTCTTCGACATTAATGCCATTCTGCGTACAAGGTTTGTTGAAGTTGATGATTTAGGCTTGCTACAAGTTGTCATAAAAGGCCATCAGCGGAAGAAATATGGAAGCCTAGACTCATTCATTCAAGCATGCTCACAGGAGCGTCTTGATTTTGGGAGTCCATTGTCGCACCTTGCCGTTGTTGAGGACAGTGTTGCATTAAAAATCGCATGGACAATCCACCACGCACTCTATGACGAGTGGTCAACTTTGATTATTGAAGAGCAACTTCGCCAAGCGTACCGATCCCGCTGTATACCCCGGCCACCAGATTACAGCGAGTTTGTTCGCTATATACGCACCAACAACCACGAGGAAGCAAGAGGTTTCTGGAGAAATAGTTTGGCAGGCTGTATATCTGCAAAGATTTATCCAGAGCTTCCCGTTGGAAACTACCAAGTGCGCCCACGGAAGGCATTCAAGCGCAGCTTGCAATACTCAGCAAGGCCTGGTGTTAATATACAGGCAACAATTCATGCAGCGTGGGCGTTGATCGTTTCTCGCCTTTCTGCTTCTGATGATGTGGTATTCTCTACCACGTTAGCTGGGCGTAATGCTCCAGTTGCTGGTATTGAACAGATGGTAGGTCCTACAATTACCCCCGTCCCAATACGTGTCAAGCTAGGTAATCAGAAGCAGTCTGTACAATCCATGCTTGACATGATTGAGAAAGACATTGCGAAAATGGCACCGTATCAGCATATTGGCACGAAGAATATTGAACGTATAAACGATGATACGCGGGCTGCATGCAAATTCCGCACGCTCATTGTTGTGACACCTACCTCCTATTCCACTACACACGAGCTACAAGATATCAAGACAGAAACCTATGGGGTAAACAGTGAAGAAGGACAAGCATTTCATACGATCCCGTTGGTTCTTTTCTTCTTTCCTGGTGAATCTGGACTGGATCTTGAGATCGTCTTCGACCCGGTAATATTGCATGAGCGTGAAATTGAGCGTCTCACTGGACGTCTTGAGACCGTCCTCTCCGCTTTTAGCACTGCCAACAGCGTTTCAGATATTCAATGTATTGGAAGAGAGGATCTAGAAGATGTGTGGAAGTGGAATGCGATCCTACCCTCATCTAGCAAGAAGCTGCTTCATGAAGACATCTTGGAGTGTGTACAACGGGCTCCAGACAAGGTTGCGATTGAGGCATGGGACTGCAAGATAACCTACTCGCAACTCGATCAACTATCGGAAAACCATGCAGTACATTTAAACAACTATAACGTGAGAAAAGGCACTGTTGTGCCTATCCTGTCCCTGAAATCTGGCCTCGTCCCTGTCGCCGCGTTAGCTGTGCTGAGAGCTGGAGGGACTCTACTGCCTCTCGATATCACACAGCCAGTGCAGCGACTAAAGATGATAATAGATCAAGTGAAACCGAATGTTGTAATGGCCGGCCTGTCCTCAATTGGGATTGCATCCCAACTTTGTGAAAATGTCATCGTGATTAAGTCATGCGTGGACATCACTCCTTGTGCTCATGGAGATGCGGTTTACTTTGAAACACCCAGTCCAGACGATGTGGCCTGTATTCTTTTCACGTCAGGTAGTACTGGAATACCAAAAGGTGTTAAGCAAACTCACCGGGGTCTCTCATCAGCCATCAAGCATCAGGCGAGAGAATCTGGATTTAATGAAAATACTCGGGCTTTTGAATTTGCTTCTTATGGTTTCGACGTGAGCTGGAATATGATCTTCAAGGTTCTCGCTGTAGGAGGTACTCTATGCGTGCCAGAAGAGGAGGAAAGGCAAAATGATCTTGCTAGAGCTCTCAATCGTACAGCTGCGACTCTGACCGAGCTCACTCCATCAGTCGCGCGTCTCATAAACCCTCAACAGCTCACTTCACTGACCACGCTCATCCTATCTGGTGAGTCTGTTGACCCGCGGGAGTTTGCACACTGGAAGCCACAAGTACGCCTCGTTATATGTTATGGGCCCTCAGAATGTACATCAGTTTCAACGATGAACCCCGGCATTACTAGTGACTCCGACCGTGAGGGTATCGGAAGAGGATCCGGTTGTAGGATATGGATTGTTGATCCACAGAACCATCATCAGTTGATGCCAGTCGGAGCTATCGGTGAAATTATCATTGAAGGTCCTATTGTTGGGAGCGGCTACTACAATAACGAAAATTTGACAAGTGCTTCGTACGTGCATGATGTACCATGGTTACGAAACGACCACGATGGGAATGATGCGCGTACCAGCAGGGTATTCAAGTCCGGTGATCTCGCGCGATTCGATAGCAAGGGCAATATCCACTTCATTGCACGCAAAGATCTACAAGTGAAGCTTAATGGACAGCGAATTGAACTTGAAGAAGTCCAGCATCATGTGCGCAACTTGATGCATGACTTCGTCGGGCCTGTTATCTCCTGCGTGTTAGGCGACTCTAAACAACGAAGCGATCAAAAACTGGCTACTTTCTTGGTCAACAAACACGGAAATACACAGGGCACATGTTTGGCAGTGCCTGAGGAAAAGGCGGTTGAACAATTAGAAACGCTTGATGAAAGGCTTCGGGAAATGTTGCCCAAATACATGGTTCCCTCAATTTACTACTTCGTCACAGCGGTTCCACGAACAAACAACGGCAAAATTGACATGAAGAGGTTAGTAGAAGTGGCAGCGATGGCACGTCCAGATCAAATCTATCGGGGGCGAACCGACCGTCAGAGAGTACGTCGAATTCCCTCCACCCCTACTGAGATGAAAATGCAACAACTGTGGGCGGCGGCGTTGGAAGTACCTATTGCGGAAATAGGAGCCGATGACACCTTTTTCAACCTCAATGGTGACTCAATCTCCGCAATGAAGCTGGTCGCTGGAGCACGTAGCGAAGGCTTCGACTTGCGCGTGTCCGACGTTTTTGAAACCCCGAGGCTTTCGGAATTAGCAACGAAGATCGCACCAAGAATCACTAAAAAACAGCTAGCTGTCTCGACTATCCGTCCATTTGAGTTACTCGGTGAATCAGCCAATATTGTTGCCATCCGCTCAGAAGTTGCAGCAAAATGTGGCATGCAAGATCCAGGCGCAGTGAAAGACGTTTACCCATGCACACCTCTTCAGGAAAGCATGCTAGCAGCAACAATTAGGGATCCTCGTGCCTTTATCAGCATGCGGGTTTACCGTATTCGGCAGGGAGTTGATCTGGTTAGGCTGGAAAATGCGTGGGCTACTGTCGTGGCTCAGCATCCTATTCTTCGCACCCGGTTAGTAGACCTTGAGCACCATGGTCTGACTCAAGCTATTTTTGAAGAGAGTCACATCATATGGCAAACCTACGTCGATATGGACTCCTTTCTACGACACTATGAGGAACAAAAAATGGGTCCGACTACAACACTTACACGCTGGGCACTTATTGATGAAGCTGACGATTGGAAATTGGTGTGGACTATCCATCACGCAATATATGATGGTTGGGTATTACCAATAGTTGAAGAGGAAGTGAGAAAGACTTATTTTGGATCCGAGCAAGACAAGCAATATCTTGACATGAAGCCTTTGGTGAAATATATCTTGCAAGAAGAAAAAGCGAAGTCAATAGACTTCTGGGCTCGACTACTTGCAGGCTCTGAAGAGAGTATAGTATACCCACCCTTACCTTCTCACAAATACGAATCATCACCTGCAACATATTTAGAGAGAACAATCTCCGCAGATCTTTCTTCGTCTCGTGGCATCAACTTATCTGCTCTCTTGTATGGCAGTTGGTCAGTTCTGGTTTCTCACATGACTGGAATCCCTAAGGTGTCATTCGGAGCGATCCTTACAGGACGAAATGCACCAGTCGATGGTATCGATAGAATGATAGGCCCCGCTGTAACAACAGTGCCAATCTTAGTTGACGCTAACCCAAGTTTCTCTGTCCGAAAATTCATGGATCGGCTACAAGACATGACAGTTCAACGAATGCCTCATGAACATCTCGGAGTCCATGCAATCCGCCGTATCAATGATGCATGCGAAGCTGGTTGTAGATTTCAGACAGTACTTGTTATTCAGCCTCCAGGTGGGAATGGACATGATACCAGCAACATTCAGGATAGTTTTCTCATGGAAGAGGTTGATGAGACAACGATAGAAGGATTCCCTGACCAGCATTCAGTCTTAAACCAGTACGGCTTGATGATTGAAATTCTTCCTCGTGGAAAAGAAATAAAAGTTCGAGCCAGCTTTGATTCCAACCTCATCTCCACCTCGCAATTGTCAAAAACGATCAGTCGGTGGGAGCGAATCATTAATCAAATTTCTCAAACGCTGAGCCAAGGGGTACATACTACTATCCAGTCACTAGACTCATTGTCTCAGCAGGATATCGAGGAAATATGGACATGGAACAAAGAACTCCCGGATGTCGTCGATGACCGCTTTGTGTTCGAAATCATACAGGAAATCGCCGGTCGTCACCCCGATGCACTGGCAATTGATGCATGGGATGGCCAGTTGACCTATAGGGACTTAGAATCGCTGTCCACCCGCGTTTCGGAACTCCTTGTTTCCTTTGGTGTTGGGCCAGGTTCTTTTGTGCCTTTACTCTTCCACAAGTCTATGTGGACTAACGTTTCGATGTTGGGTGTTTTGAAAGTGGGAGCTGCATTTGTTCCACTTGACTTCAGTCATCCAGAGGGGCACCTGAGGGCTGTCATGCAACCATTGAATGCAGATATTATCTTGTGCGCAGACAACACCAGAGACCGTGCAGCCCGGCTTTCGCGACGCGCTATTATCGTTGACGAAAGATCATTAAATGCAGATCATGGCAATAACCTAGCCACTGATATACCCAATGCATCAGTTTCTCACACTGGAAATGCGGCTTTACATATCGATGACCTCGCGTACGCAGTGTTTACTTCCGGTAGTACTGGAGCTGCCAAGGGCGTCAAGGTCTCTCACAAAAACTTAGTCACAGCGATACATCATCACTGTAAGCCGGAAAGGTTCCAAATCGGCCTCAACACAAGATCCCTGGACAGCTCATCATACTCTTTTGATGCTTGCATTTTCAACTTTTTCTATACTGTAACGCAAGGTGGCTGTCTCTGTGTTCCGAATGATGAGGCTTTGAAGGGGGACATCGGGGCATTCATGCGACAATACAAAGTTAACTGGGCACAGCTTGTTCCCTCAGTTGCTCGAACACTCAACCCCAAGGTGTTACCAGACTTGAAGGATTTGATTCTAACCGGAGAACCGTTGACACGCACCGACATCGAGACGTGGTGTCATAACGTTCGTCTGTTTAACGTTTACGGTCCGACCGAGTGCACGATTCTATGCTCTATTTCTTCCCCGATTAAAGGGTCTAGTCATTTTGGGTATATTGGCCGAGGCCAAGGAGCAAATATTTGGCTGACAGAAATTGGAAACCCGGACAAGCTAGTGCCAATTGGAGTACCGGGCGAGATACTTATCGAAGGTCCGATTATTGGGGCAGGATACTTGGGACCCTACCAGTATCCTCTAGTTGAGGATCCTCCGTGGCTTCTCGCTGGCACTGGCCATATATCTGGTAGACAAGGGAAGCTGTTTCGTACGGGAGACCAGGCGCTGTACACCGATGACGGAACACTGGTTTTCATCGGCCGAATCGGTACAGATATCAAGTTGCGTGGACAACGCGTGGACATCGTGGCAGTGGAAGACATCATCCGACGCCATGTTCCTAGTGGATTGGAAATTGCTGTCGGTATTGCACGTATAACAGTCGGCGGGAAGGTACTTGCTCGAGAAATGCTTCTGTGTTTCGCCAGCCAAAACCAGACGTTTAGAGACAATGGAGCATCGCCCCAAAACAAGCTTAATGACATCCTTCGCGCTCTAGTTGCGGACATTATACCGGAGCTTGATGCTGCGATGCCAAAATATCTCCACCCAGAAGCATTTGTAGCACTTTCCAGTATGCCGAAGACTAGCTCAGGCAAGACTGATCGCCGATGCTTAAAGGAGGCTGAAAAGCAACTTCGCTTACACGACCTTATCTGGATAAGTACTGAAATGGCGGAATCAACAAATACGCCACCTTCCACTCAGGAGGAGAAGGTTATTGCAGCACTTTGGGCTGAAGTTATTGGAATTGAACATGAGTCAATTTCTCGCGAAGATGACTTCTTCAAGCTTGGTGGCGACTCCCTTGGGGTAATGCGGCTGACCACGAAGGCGCATAGGCTTGGTCTAGTTCTGAAATCTAATGACGTGTTCAGGAACTCGAAGCTTGCATCACTGGCAGAGAAGATATCCTGGGAATCTATTGGCCCAAGCGAGATAGCCCCTTACAAGCCTTACAGTCTCGTCCCTGAGATATCAGATATCGATGCTTTCACTGCGAATCATATCGTACCGTCGTTGAATATTGAGGCCAACCAGGTTGAGGACATTCTCCCAGCAAATGGGTTCCAAGTTGATTACATCCATAACAAAGAAGAACCCCTGGGTCTCCGATACGCTTATCTCGACATCGGTCCCGATGTTCAATGGCAACGTCTGATTCAAGCATGCCGTACGATGCTGCAGGGGTACGAATGTTTCAGAGCCCGGTTCATTCTTTACAAGGGTAGATACTATCAAATAATCCTACGCGATGCTCCTTTCATAATCGAGGAGATTTCGGCTACGCAACAAATAGCAATATTCTCACAGCAACTATGCCGTGCTGATTTGCACGCAGCTAGTCTCAGCGATGTCTTCAGCAAAATGACACTGGTGAACGTTGGCATTAACCGGCGGCGTGTAATCTTACGATTATCACACATGCAGCACGATGGCTGGTGCACTACTCAGCTTCTCAATGCTGTTGCTGCTGCCTTCAACAGTCTTGAGATTGAAAAGACGCCAAAATGGACGAGTGTATTGCATTACCGCCATTTGATGGTGGAGGAATCCTGTCGATACTGGCGAACAAAACTACAAGGCGCTACACAGATCACACCTTCGCTTGTCTACAAACCGGGAGGAAGCAAGGTGCGAACACTCCGTTCATACGCGCTTTCAAACTTTCATGCTTCCGACGACAACAGGCGCACCCGGCCTACGGTTGTGGTAAACGTAGCATGGGCTCTTATCCTAGAACAGCTGGCCGGACACCAGGATGTTGTCTTTGGCAACGTGACCACTGGACGCAATGGTAACATGCCAGGTTTAGACTCCGTCGTCGGTCCTTGTGTAAACATGTTGCCGATGAGACTTCAATTACAATCTCATTCCACCACAAACCGAGAACACAAACTTCGGGATCTGGTGGAAGCTTCAGCGCAGCAAGTTGATGATGGGGCGTTCCACAATGGTCTAGACTGGGATGAACTTATCGACAAGTGCACAACCTGTGTATCCGGTTCGCGATACAAATCTGCTGTTCACTTCCGTAACATGGAGTTTGAACCGGAACTATCCCTCGGCGGTGACCGAGTGGTTGTCCAGTGGTATGAGCTTGTAGAGACACCGCGCTGGACTACCGTACTGGTATATCCCGAAGAAAACGTCCTACGTCTGTGGTTGCTAGCCGACCCAGCACAGATTGGTGATGATGGAGCCGACGAGATTTTGCATATGCTTGCTGGTTATTGTGAGGAAATTGTTCAATCGTTGCAGACTTGATAATATCAATTGATGTATATATGCCAGATATTTGAAATTTTATGTCATGCTAGTAGCCGATGTCTGACCTTCTTGAATTTATTTGCATAATGCAGTTTTAAATCCATAGTATTGACTCGATGATTATATTCTAATAGCAGTATTTATACGTGCTCGAGCAAGATTATTTCAGTCTGCAATTGCCAGGTAACAATTCATCCATCTATGACCCTTTGGTAGCGGATCGGGCGAGAAGTTCAAAACCATCAACACCACCAAGGGAATTGGATGGGAAACTATTTTCGGTTATCTCAGGACAAAGTGGATTACAGACGTGTGGTTCTACCACTTAGACGCCCTGTGACCAAGCCTTTGCCATAATTGCTCCGGTAAACCGTCCGAGATGGTAATTATGATCGGAATATGCAGAATAAACAAACATATGCCCGTGCAACAGGGAAAAAAAAAACCGAAGAGATTCCGTTGCAAGCAACTCCCCAAAAACTTAGAAAAGAATGAATGAAGAATACTGCCTTTATCTAATTATGAGCTATTAGCAGGGTGCAGATGAATGAAATCTAAGATCGCTCAGACACTCCAATTTCTCCACTTCGAGTAAGTAGTAAGCCTAAGATAAACTGGGGAAAAATGTCTTCCAGGCCCAGCTCTGGTGTATACGTATCTAAGACAGCTGTGGCTGATATTACACTAGAATGTTCCAGAAAATGGGATTGATTATGACGTCTATCTATCCACCAAGCAGAACCCTTGAGCTAGGCACTACTTGTCCCCATGGTCACGGACGACTGGCTAGAGGGCCAGCCCAGAAAGCCCAAGAGATCTGGCTCACACCATTTTGTGGGGTCCACTTCCCATGGGGATCTCTAAGAAGCCATGAAAATTCGTGCAGTCTCTTTGTGCAAAGGTTCTCCACGGAAACCTGATGTAATCAGTGTCATTATTGAGGGCGGGACCGAGGATTTCCTGGATATGGCGGTCACTAGAGGGTATTCGGTAACTGTCCAGGCGGTCAGAGATTTCCCAAGTCCTAGAGAGCCACTAATCGCCAACAAGTTAAACAGGGAAATGGATGTTCTGGAATGCTTAGGTCGAGGATCTCTGCTTTAAGCCAGATGTGAAGAGTGGGGAGCTCTTGAGTTCCTCCCAGTTATGGACTGAGAGACTGTTTATGTCGGATTGGGTTACTGCTTCGTTTCCTCTTTTCCACAGTTCCTCTTCGAAAGCGGTGACTACCGCAGACAGAGATTCAGTTGATTTCGTATCGAGGGCTGCCAATTGGCGGCCGAAATATGCAGCATCCGTGATCGCATTGTTCAGGCCTTGCCCACGATCTATATCGAATTCAAAGTGATTAGCACGGGTCAATCCACTGTCAACTCATCAAAGGAGAAGGCTCACGGAAAGTCATCGGATGGGCAGCATCTCCTGCCAGTGTAACTGTGCCATTGTGGCTGTTCCACGGTTGCGTTGGCCAGGACGAGAGCCTGTTGTGCCAGAACGTCGTCTCGCTAGGGATGGACTGCAGGACTGTCCGGAATGGCTCCCCAAACGTGTTTGCTCTTTCCTTCAGGTCGGCCGCGATGGCTGTGCCTGATAGGCCGGTATCTGATTCCGAAATCCATGACAATATGATCATGAATGTGCAATCTTTCGATTGTGCGGCCTCATCATGGACTTGTGTCATCAATATCCAGGAAGCGGTCATTCAGCAGGACTATGTGGCCACCACTTACTGCCTAGCCAGTTGAAGTATCCATCGGGATGGATTGCGATACAGTATCTTGGATGAAGCTTTCTTAGGGCACTAACCTCACGCTCTGGAAGACGCGAGACCGTAGCCGAGGCCACAATGCGGGAGGGAATTACTGCGGCCCTTTCCTTGCCTAGTAAATATTCACGAACGCGGGAATGGGCACCCTCTGTGCCGATCAGTAGATTTCCGGTTGCCTGGCTGCTGTCTTCAAACACGGCGGTCACCGTCTTATTATCCGAATCGACCATAGTTAGGCGCTTTCCATACTATGTATAACCGTTAGCTCCGCTTCACTGGCATCTGACTATGGAAGCTTTTTGCTTAACCTGAATATCGATGCCGGTCGAGATCAGATTGAGAAATTTTCTCCTCTGCAGGCGGTAGCTGTACGGCGCGGACACAGAAATAAGAGGCTCTCCGGTCGCTAAGTTGAACGTGGGCAAGATATCACTCCCTGACGGTGTGTGCGAGTCAACCTGGGCCGATTCTAACTGACTGACCAATTCTGGGGGTAGGCACTCGGCCAGGTATGATTGTGCCCAGTATATTCCGTAATTCCAGTCTCGCGGTCGCGCATCGGCTTTTGTATCTTGTTCAAAGACTGTACAAGGCACACCGTGCTTTTTTGTAAAATTAGCTATCTGCTTCATGCGGTACGTGGTGCCAGATATACTGCACCTTCTTTAGCACTTGAGCGATGAGGAGCCCAGCCGCTCCTGTTTTCCTGGGTCAGCGATGTTGTCTTGCCGCCTTGCCTGGGCCTAGGTTAAGGCTCACCTGCGCCAATCACCAAAACGCGTCGGACATCTGTACCTGGCTCCATGCTGTCGTTGATTGAGACCTCGGTGCAACAATGGGATCTGATATACACCTGACTTGGGGGGTGGGGAGGATGTCAAAAGAATTGCCCCTCCTGCATGAACCCCGCCAGATATCATTGGCTAGGCGAGGAACTCTGGGTTTCCCTGTACGGCGGGACGTTGCCTCTTCTGCCACTGGAAGCCATCAAAGACGCCTCCTTTGTCCCCGTGGTTGTCTGGATACCGATAGGCTCGTGATAATAAGCGCCATGCACATAGCATGCTTGGGGAGCATGTTAGGGCCCACGCGAACAGGCTTTATTATCTATCGCATAGGATCCCAGGAGCCATTCCCCTTGGTACGAAGAACACCGCGGATAAATGAGTCCATCAGAGTTATTTCGTTCAGCTTCCAGACGTCCAAACTCTCCCCTGTGAGGCTAAGTGATTCCCATTCCTGGCGGATAGCAGGTAGATACTCGTCTAACTTAATTAAAATCCAGAATCCAGCAACCACAGTCTGGTGGATGGAGGGAAAAATGATGTCGACGCAGAGAATAATGCAATGGAAAAGTCCAGCCAGTGCAAATATACCACTCTTTCCGTGGTAGTGTCGTGTAGGAGAAAAGAATGTCAAATAAGGGAATAAAGTTGCCATAGCGTGCAGCAACACCATTATCCAGGTGCTGTGTTGAGTCTTCAACAGGGTTGGCACGGTATAGACGAAAATTAAGGGATGATTATCCAGAAGATAGCTAATAAGCCATTGAAGATAACCCAGAGCCATTGGAAGTAAGTGTGTTGTTATGCATTCCCGTCATGTTGACTATAACAACGGTGATGGCAACAAAGCGGGCGGTGAAGGCTGAAGATGCGTGTGCTAAACCACCATCGCATAAGCCACTGCCAGCTTGTATATATATTTTTCAATGTATTTAATGAATTTATTGTAGAATTATGTTTTTTTTTATTGTAAGAGTTATTTATATTCTTTTATAATTTTCTTATAGTGTTATCTGTATATAGGATACTGTGCCAGGAAGTGGAACAAGCTTAGTAACCGCAGGTTTATGTCAAACGGTTCAACAACTCGTCACCAAGATGTGAATCGTAGGTGGATATTCTGTTAGCCGAAGGCAAGAGAGAACGATAATGTAGGCAATCCTTAATAAGTAGAAAAGAAGCGAGTACTATCACAATAATAGGCTCAAAGGTTGTTGAAGAGTGAATAATAGTATGTTATTTTCTTGAGAGAATAAAACACGATAGACTAGATATATGATAGTAAATAAGTGTTTTTATATAGTTTCTATAATATATCACCTAATATATTATATTGTATTACTTAATATATTATATTGTATCATCTAATACAATATATTATAGTATCTGCTTCTAGCTTATCACATACTAGTAAGCGGATAGCTATATTAAGTAGTAGACTAGCTATCTTAATCTATACTAGTCAATATATTATCTTGTTAATATAATAGCGCTATTTAGAGTATCTATTAACTATAAATTAATAATTTTTTTAACAATCTCTTTCTTCTAGACTGATGTCCTGACAGCTCAAATAAATAGTCATATGCTATTTATATTCATAGATAAGTAATTATCTTTCCTACTCTCTTATGCTTATAGTGATAGTTTAACTATATCTTTAAAGTCAGATATTTATAAAAACAATTTAGTTTATTATATTGAATAAAAAGATTTTAAAATAATACTTTCTTATATTTGCTGTGCTTGTTTAAATAAGACTTGCGTAAAATCAGATTATTTAGATTATTATAATGAATGTGTCAAGACTTCTAATATAAAATGTGTTGAGTCTGAGTTGTCTTTCTCAAACAAAGAGTAATAGTAGCTTGTTACAGTTTAAAATTAAATTTAATTATAAAAGAAAAAGGTTTATAAAAAGATTAAGCATCTTTTTATAAAAATAAATTATCTTTAAAAATAAGATAAGCTACTTTGAAAGTATACTAATAATTTTATAATAAAAGATATAAAAAAAATAGAGAAGTTAAAGCGATTAGAAAAAAAGAAAAAGAAAAAGTGATAATAAAAGATTAAATAATAAAAGTTAAATAAGATTATTACTGCTGTCATTTAAAATTTTCTAATATCATCTAATAGCAAATTCAATTATGTTCTTTCTGAGTTCCTTTCTAATAAAATATTTAAATTTTCTTAGAGTAATTTAAATGCTTAATAGATTCTTATAAGTTATATTTAGATCTATATCTCTTCTAACTAACTAAGTAAAAGATTCTCCTATTTACTAACTTTCTTTTTAAGATTTTATTAACTTTGTATTCGTCTTTGCTTGCTTTATTATTATTATTTTCTAGATTTTTAATTAATTTTAATAATAAGATATGAAATACTAGATACATCTTTATTTTTACTAATAGTTAGAGTTTATAATTATTATTAACAAGTTTTTCTTAGATTCTAAAGGATCTGTATTTAACTATATTAAGTTTATTATTTAGTCTCTTTATAAGAATGTTAAATTTTTTCTATCTAATAGTTTATTATAATAAATAGACTCTCTCTTTCTTTTTAAAGATTAATATATTCTCACGCTTTCTATTATAGTAGATCTTTATTCTGTTTTCTAACTACTTAATATCTTTTAATATTATCTAATAGAGTGCCTATAGCTTTTTAGCTTTAACTATTATAGTTTCTAATAGTCTTTCTCGCAGTACTTTAGACTATATTATTCTTAGGTATTGTCTAAGATTTATAAAATAAGAAACTTGTTTTATAATAGTATTTTCTATATTATTAAGTATAAATTATGCTAGTAGTAGTAATTCTATTTAATTATTTTATTCTTAATTAAGATAATATTAAAGATATTATTTAACTATCTAAATTATTCTTTTGGACTAATTATTAATCTATTAATAATTAGTAGTTAATAGATTATATTATATTTTATATATTTTAGTAATTATCTACTAATATTTTAAAATAAATAACTTATCTTAGTTTATAATTATTTTATTTAGTAATCTAGTCTATATAAAGATATATTATATTATTATCTTTATATATTATTCAGTAGTTATTTTTTTTAATATTAATATTGTAATAATATATTTTATAAGTTAATTAACTATTATTATTATATTAATATAGATAATTCCTATAACTAGATTCTTAGACTACAGTAGTCTTTAAATAAAGTTAACTATAATACTTTTCTATACTTTATTTAGTATCTTTAATATTTATATTATTATTATTATTATTATTTAATCAAATTTAACGTCCATACCCAAGCCTTAGGCTTATGACGGACTGCGGTTCTAACTAGCTTATAGGGTCTACGAGGGTGACCATCCCTATAAGGGCCTCTATAAGCGAC
>CVMT01000002.1:2109854-2121061 GCA_000985935.1 Talaromyces islandicus | reverse complement strand
TGGCCCAGCAACTGGCCTAGAAACCAGCCCAGGAACCAGCCCAGGAATCTATCTAAGCTCAAAGATCACCCTAGAAGGAGGTACCAGAGCCTAAAGACATAGAGATGAAGAATAGTCTAAGCAGCTCTCCTATACCATACTCGTCTCTATGCCCACCATTAATGCTTAGAGCCATAGCCCCTATTAATGCTGATTATTCAGCATAATTGTGATCGCGCGTACCTAGCAACTCTAGGGGCTCTAAAGACTAGGATAGAACAAGATATAGATATTATATGTCTACAAGAGCCCTATATTAATTATAAATTCTCTTACCCAGGATATTTACTATATTGGCCTAGAAAGAATAAGAAGGATTAATAGATACTTATAGTGATCTATAGAGATCTTATAGGTGCTATTAGAGTTAAAAATTGTATAGATCTAATAGACTACTTTTATCTGCAGGTCCTAGATATATAAGAAATATCTATAATTAGTGAATAAGCACCCTAGTGTATATAAATTGTTAATTGTTATAATATATGGATTGGTGTAGATTAATAATAGCAGGGGGCTACCTCTAGACGCTGTAGGGCCATTGACGATATAGATTGGACTTCTCTTATAGAGGGTAGATATCTACTAGTAGGAGACTTTAATGTCTATAACCCTATATAGAACGCCCTGGCCCCAGTACAGGTTAACGTGGATTCCCTGGAACAGCTTATTAAGTGGCACTGCCTGTACATTAATAATACTCCTAAAGAAGTTACTCGCTATAAGCAAACTCCAGGGGTATTAATTATTAATTTAGTACTATTCTTATAGGTCCTAGAGCTATTATAGGTCTAGAAGATAGAAAAAAAAAAAGTTTATAACGTCGGATTATAAACTTATTATTCTAGCTTGAAAAGCCTTAGAAGCTTTTTCTTAAAAGAATAACTCTAGAGAAGTTACTAGATAGTAGATAGAAGCACTATAGATCAATAAGAAGGCTCTAAAACTGATTACTACAGTTTAGTATTCAGAGATAATAAGCTACCCATCCTTTAATAATTAGTATATCAAGAAAGACCTTATAAGAGAAGCCTAATAGATATAGAATATTTTAACCAAAATACTTAATAGATATACTAAAGTAATACGCCTATATGTACACTCTAAATATTAATAAAAACCTAAGCTATGATAGGCTTAAAGTTTATAAGCTATAGCCTAAAAACAGTAATAAGAATAGGCCTATATTAATATCATCTATAAGGCTGCTAAGAATACTTATTTCTAGTGTATAAGAACTGTAAAGAGAATCTGCTGGGAGATCTTTCTTAGAGGGTAATCACAAAAGGGTTTAGAGAACTCTTTTACTAACAACTCTAATAGAGTATAGATGGTATTAAGATATACTAAACTATCTATAAACCTTACTATACCAGTGCTATAAAGATCTGATTCTAGAGACAGTTTAGCTACAATCTTTATAGATAAAAAGGCTCTAATTAGGCATATAATATTCTCTAAGGCTCCTCGAAGCATTCCTTCTAGGTAGCTATCTGATGAACAGACCTATACACTTATAATACTAGAGTGGTGTCAGAAGAATCAATAACTCACGACCAATCGATAAGGTAGCAGACGCTACTTATATAAGCAAGGCTTATCCGAAATTGTTATTGGGGAGATTATCTAATTGTACCCGAGAAGGAAGAAACGCCTACACTCATACCCCAAACGGAAAGGAGTTCTCTGTAGAAGAATATTACGTATAAAATAAGATATCGTACAGAGAACGATATCTTACAGAAACATGTTTCTTATAGAAAGATTATCTAGATAGAAAAAAGCTCCAAACAGAAGAGTTGTCCAAATAGAACTAGACAACTTACAAAAAGAACTATCTTATAGAATCAGACACATGACTATATAGTAAACATAGCAGCTTATTAATAAGTGCTATACCCGCTCGAATATAGCAGATAGAGCACTCATCTAATAACTTGATATGTATGCTATGCTAAGACTCTAGTATATAAGAACACTTGTTTATCATTATATATTTAGTCTATTATATTTTATTTTTTATTTAATTAAATATATACTTTATTTAGCTTATCAACTAGTTATTTAATTTATTTTAATATATTGCTCTATAATATATTTTAGTTCTAACTATCTTTAGAATACTTATATTCCACTACCCCAGTCACTCGACAGAATACTATCAACAGATCATCTCCTTCTAGTAAAGAATGATTGATATATTTTAACAATAAAATACTCTTATAATTAACTATTTAGAAGTTAAGTATTAGCAAAATCTTAATATAATTAATAATAGTAGGAAATAATAGATCATCTATAACCAATCTAGAGAATGCCTAAGCCTCCTATAGATAACCAACACGACGTATCAAAGCGTAATAACTAAAGGATCTAAATCTAAGTCCTAAAGATTAAATTACAAGTATAGAAGAATTTATTAGATAAATAACTATATATATTTAAGCTATAGAATAGTAGCTAAATAAAAAAACAGAATAATTTAATTAGCTAGAAGTCTAAGTTATAGCACTTTCTATAACTCTAGTAGCTATTATCACTTAAATAGTAATAGCTATAAAAAGATATATTAAACTACCTAAGCCTATAACCTTTAATAGAACTTAATCTAAATTAAAAATATTTCTAGTCAATATAGATATACACCTTAATATTAACAATCTTATTAATAAAAAAAAAAAAATTATCTTTGTAGTATTATACTTCACTAATATAGTAACTAAATAGATATAATTTATTTTAAATAACTATTATAGTAATATTAAAGAGGATTAGAATACTATTATCTAAGATCTATTTATCAATTATAAAAAATTCAAAGAAAAGATTATTAAAGCCTTTAGAAATATTAATAAATAGTAAACTATAGAATATTAGTTATAATACTTAAGATAGACTAGTTTAATATAATAACTTATAATTAAGTTTAAATAAATTATTATATCTTTAATATATAATAATAAAGTATAAATTATAATATTTGAAAATATACTTAAAGAAAAAGTTTAGATAGAACTTATTAAGCTTAACCAATTAATAGATATTAATTAATTTATTAAAATAGCTATTAAGATTAATAATAAATTATTCAAAATTAAGTAGAAGAAATAAGAGTTCTAATAATAAAAAAAATTTAGAGGCTTCCCGTAACAATTAACTAGTCAAGAAAGAAAATGTAGACTCTAGTATAACCAAGATAGAAATATTAAAATATAAATAAACACTATTATTATTAAGAAAGAAAAAGAATAGCGTAGAAAAGAAAAAACATATTATAAGTATGATAAGAAAGATTATTTTATAAAATAATACTGATAAGATATGAATAAAGAACTAGTCAATCCAAGTTTATAATAAAAAATCATGATAATTATAGAATAATCTATATAATTATCTAAGTGTAATATAGAAGACTTCTAAATTAAATAATCAGATAATAATTATTATTAATAATAGATAAAAAAAAAATGATAGAAGTAATAATAAGAGTCTTATATTGCTCTGAGTCATTATAAGGACATTTATAATAAAGCTTAGAGAAAGAGCTAGCTCAGAAAGAGTATAATAGACGGAATACTAAGAAAATAAATAAAGATCTTTGCGAAGATCAATATTATAGCTATACTAAGGATTTCTTATCATATAAAAGAACCTTTAGCTGTATAATATTATAGAATAATATAAAACAGGTAATATATAAGGATCTATATCGAGAACTAGATTCCTCTAGACAAGCAAGACTCGCTACTACTATTAACAAAATATTCTAGCTAAACCAGAAAGAAATACAATAGTAGATAATTAAAGAAGATACTAATCTAATTAATAAGACTATCTAACTTATTAAAAAAGTATAATAGGAAGTATAAGAATATCTAAAGAAAAAGAAATAAAAAATACTAAATAATAGTGACTCTAAAGAAACAGAAAAAGAATAAATTAAAAATAAAAAAGTATTTATATACAATTATTATTCTATAAAAGTAGAATATTAGAAATAGTCTATAAAGACTTAGATATAGTATATTAAAAAATATAATAAGTACTATAAATAGACTTATATAGAATATCCTATATATAGATAATATTATAAGGAAATTATGGACGAATATAAGCGACTTTTACAGTTAAGAGGAATACAGTTTTATAACAAATATATTGAATATATTAAAGGATACGCGTGCAAGTACTATTCTGTTATAGGAGGAAATATTTATAAGAGATTATCATAAGAACTATATCTTGACTAAGAATGCCTACAATACTAATAGAGAAAGAATCTATATGTTTGGTTCTTTACGATATCCTAGATCCTGCATATATCCTAGTTTGAATATCTAACTAGAGACCTAGTATATTAGTATATCTACTAAGAATAAAAACATCTTTATTATAATAAAATCGCCACATCAGAATATTAATTAAGAACCTGTTAATTCTACAAGGGAATACTTATAATAATAGAATAACAGTAAAATAAATAATATAAAGAAGTTCGCTATTACTAGAAGATATATCAAAAGATTTATTATATTATAGTAATAATAAAGATTAAGGAAGGATCTATTATTCTTAACATAATAATTAATAAGAAAAGAGCAAGAATATTAATTAATTTAGAAGTAAATAAAAATTATATTAATAAAGAATTTATATAAAAATATCAGATACTATATAAATAGACTACAGAATAGATTAAAGTTATAGAAACTAATAGAAATATTATTAACAAAAGATACAAGAAGCAAATCAGAAATATAAAAATTTAATTAGACAACTATCAGTCTGATATTTCATTCGACCTAGCATCACTTAATAGTGATTATTATAACGTAATAATAGGAATAAAGTGACTAAAAAAGATTAACCTAGTTATTAACTAGACTAATAGAATAATCATAGTTGATAAATAAGAACTTTAAATAAATCTAGAAATTAAATAAATCGCCAAAGTATATAAAAAAATTAATTATAGAACAAAACCTAAACTAAAAGAAATCTATAAAAAAGAACTTGCTAAAGTATTAGCTAAACTACTAAAAAAATATTATAATTATATTAAATTATTTATAAAAAAAAAATATTAGATTCCAATATATCCACTAGAATATAAAATAATTATTAAACTTAAATCAGAAGCCAAGTTAATATAAGTAAAATAATAATAAAAATCAAGAAATAAATAGGAAGCAAAAAACAAGTTTATTAATATCTTTTATTCTATAGAATACTTATAAAAGTTAAGTTTATTAAACTTATCATAAAATATTTATATACTAAAAAAAGATAATACTAAATAAATTATATATAACTATAGACTACTAAATAGTCAGACTATTAACGACACTAATAAGTTATTATATTAAGAATAAAAAAAAGACTTACTACAAGAAGCAAAAATTATAATAATATTTAATATTAAATAGAGATACTACAACTTATAAATAAAAAAAAAAGATATTCTAAAAATTACTATTCTTATAGACAAGAGACTATATAAATAGATAGTTATATTTATAGAATTAAAGAATTTATCTATATAATTCACGAGATATATAATCTTCCTATTACAGAAGTATTTTAATAAATTTATAATAGTTTACTTTAATAATATTATAGTCTTTTTTAAAGATATAAAAATACATAATCACTATATATAATACGTAATGGACAAGCTGATAAAAGCAGGAATTACGTTGAAAATCAAGAAATATGAATTTGATACCACTACAGTCAAATATCTAGAAATAATATATTTATCAGAAGGACTCCAGATCCTATTAGAAAAAGTTAAGGCAATTACCAATTAGTCTATATTAACCGAAGTTATCTACATATAAGGATTTCTAGAAGTAAATAGCTATGTCAGACAATACTTAAAAAGATATTTAGATATTATAAGACTAATAATAAAACTACTATAGAAAGAATAACTATTTAAATAAAAATAAGAATAATAGGATGTATTCGATAAAGTCAAGAAACTAGTTAAAAGAGTATTAATCTTTAAACTATATAACCCTAAACTATAAAATTTAATATGACCAGATATATTAAGATTTATCTTAGAATTTATCCTAGAATAGATTAAATCAGAAGGAGAATAAGTTATTATTACCTTTCACTCATAGTAATTCATAAAAACAGAAAGAAATTATAATATATATAATCGAGAACTATTAACTATTATTAAAGTCTTTAGATACTAAAGATATTATCTCTAAGGAGCAAAATATAAAATAATTATACAGAGTGACCACCACAATTTAATATATTTTATAAAAATCAAAGAATTAACAGAAAGACAAATAAGATAAACATTTAAACTAGCACTGTTCAACTTTAAAATTGAATATATTAAAGGAAAAGAAAACATTATAGTTAACGCTCTTAACTAACGACTAGATTATAGAATTGAGATTAAGCTATCAAAAATAAATATTCTATAACAAGATCTAGATAGAATATGATATAATAAGCAAGTAGTTCTAGTAATAACAATTACTATTTATAAGATAAAATTTTAAATAAGATTATAAAAAGCAACACAAGAAGATAAATAAATTTAAAAGAAACTTAAAGCAAAAATACTTCGAATAAAAAAAGAACTCGCTATCTAAAGAGACTAGATTATAATTCTAACCTAAATAATCAATAAGATTATTAATATATATTATAATCTACTAAATAGAGAACATTAAGAGATTAATAAAACTATTAAAATATTTAACTAAACTTACTACGTCCTAAACATAGTAAAAAGAATTAAAGAATATATCTATTAATATAATAACTATAATTAAAATAAAGTATCACGACATAAATCTTATAGAAAAATAATTATTATAAACATCCTAACATAAATATAGAATAATATTATAGTTAACTTTATCTAAGGACTACTGGAATCGAAGAATCCAGTCACTGGGATTATCTATATAGATGTAATTATTATTGTAGACTAACTTATAAAATATATTATTCTAAATCTAATAATAAAAAATATATCTATAGAACAACTTGCTATATTAATATTTAAAATTATATATATATAGATAGAATTATTAAAAGAAATAACTTTAAATTAAGATAAGTTATTTATATTAAAATATTAGTAGACTATTATGAAAGTTTATAGAATAAAATATAAGCTATTAACTGCAAATTATTAATAGATTAATAGTCAGTTTAAAAGAATAATTTAGATAATATAATAGTATCTATAATACTACTTAAATTAGAACTAAGAAGATTAGATAGAATTACTACTAATCATATAGTTCGCTTTAAATAATATTAAAAATACAACAATAAGACAAATATCACATCACATAAACCTCAGACGACAACTATGAATATCTTGAACAGATATTCTAAGAGAAGAGATATCAGAGCAAATAGTAATTAAAAGAAAATATTTATAGATATTACACTAGACTATGTTAAAAGACATCCAGTAGACTAAACTAAAAATAAAAACCTATTATAACAGAAAGCATAAGAACATGCTAGACCTTTAAAAGAGAGAAAGAGTTTATCTTCTATAATAAATAATAAAAAATAAAAACTTTAACATTCTAAGCAAGAAATCTAATAATAAACTTAATACTATTAAATATAGACTATTTATAATTAAAAGAAAACTTATAAATAATAACTATAAATTCTAATTATCTAGCTAAATAAGAGTATATCTAATTTTCTATATCTTATTATTAGAACTAATAACAAATTAGTAAGATAATTTTAATAAAGTAAGTAAAGAAGAATATAAAGTTAAAAAAATATTATAAAAAAAAATAAAAAAAGAAAGAATACTATACCTTATTAAATAAAAAAAACTATTCTATAGAATATAACTTATAGAAACTAATTAGAAACTTAAATTATATAGATAAGATTTAGAAATATTATTAACAAGTTAATTAAAGAGAATTAGATTAAAAGAGTTAAAAGTATTAAAATTAAATAGAATATACTCTAAAATAGTAATAACTATCTTTTAAGACTTCTATTCTATCTTTTATTTTTATTTTTCTGTTTTTATTCACTTTTGTTTCTTTTTCTTTTCTAGTTTTTCTAACTTCTCTATATCTTTTATATTAGTTTAAATAAATTTATTAGTATATTTTTAAAGAAGCTTTTTTTATTTTTAAAGATGATTTATATAAGTTATAAAAGTAACTATCTTTTTATAAGTCTTCTTATTATTTTTATCAATCTTTTTTTAAATAGCTAAAAGCTTTTTCTATATAAGATTAGATAAAGCTATATCAATATAATAATAGTAATTATTACAAGCACACTTGTTATAACAACTTAAAATTTCAGATTTTATATATATACGATCTTTCTTAGTATAATATTAATAAGAAATAAACAAAATAATATCAGATTACTCTATCTATGCGATTAAGTTATTCTTTTAAATATTTAACTTTAAAGATATAGTTAGAATATTATTATAAAGAATATTTTAGAAATAGGAACTAACTCATTAACGATATAAGAGTATATAACTATTTATATAACTGTTAAGATATTAGTCTTTTAAAAAGAGGATTATTAAAAGAATTAATAACTTATAATTAATTAATAAGATAGTAGATACTACTTATATAAATAAGGCTTATCTAAAATTATTATTAGGAAGATTATCTAATTATATCTAAGAAGAAAGAAACGTTTATATTTATATTCTGAACGGAAAAGAATTCTTTATAGAAGAATATTATATATAGAATAAGATATTATATGAAGAATAATATCTTATAGAAATATATTTCTTATAGAAGAGTTGTCTAGACAGAAAGAAGCTCTAAATAGAAGAGTTGTTTAAATAGAACTAGGCAACTTACAAAAAGAACTACTTTACGGAATTAAGTACGTGACTGCATAGCAAATATAGTAGTTTATTAATAAGCGCTATGCCCGTTTAAACATAGCAGACAGAGCACTTATCTAACAACTTGATATGTATGCTATACTAAGACTCTAGTATATAAAGACACTCGTTTATCATTATATATTTAGTCTATCATATTTTATTTTCTATTCAATTGAATATATACTTTATTCGGCTTATTAACTAGTTATTTAATTTACTTTGATATATTGCGGAGCAATATATCTTAGCCTTAACTACCCTTAGGATACTCATATTCCACCACCCCAGTCACTCGGCAGAATACTACCAACGGATCACCCCCTCCTGGTAAAGAACGGTTGATACGTTTTGACACCTTGACTATAATCTTATAAGATAAACTCTATTCTTTTTTATAGAAAGGAGGGTAAGCCTTATAATTAATAGTTATAAGACAGCCGAACAATCTATTAAATTAGATCTATTATAGGGCTTACTAATATTATCTATCCTACTTTTAATATATATTAAAGGTGTATTTTAAGCTATAGAGAGCTAGGTACTAGAGATCAAAGCCTTATCATATACCAATAATTTTAACTTTATAGCCCAGGAATACTCAGTCTTGGAGGTCTATAGATAACTAGAAGAAACAGCAGCCGTAGCCATTAAATAGGGACAGGTTAATGCCATGTAATTCAACCCTAAGAAAACCGAGGCTACTCTATTTTCTAGAGCTTATAGATAGCGGCTTAGAGCTATAATCTAGAAGGCTAGAGTGCGGGTAGAGAAGATCTTAATAGCTTTCTCTCTAAAGGCCACCTAGTAGTTAGATATTCTATTAGATTCTAAACTCTCACTTAAAGATTACTATAAAGACCATCTATAAAAAGGTAAAAATACTGAAAAGCGTATATAGATGCTGTATAGGATCCAAGACCTGTCTCTAGGCCTAGTATAGCGCATCTAAAAAGTTATCGTCTAGATAGTGGCTCTATATAGAGCAGAGCTGTGGTGGTAGGATTAAGAGAACCAACTCCAAAGGCTATAGGGTCTAGTTAACGATCAGGCCCGGGCAGTAACAGGTATACTGCGTATTACTCTTTTAGAACCACTTATAAGAGAAGTAGTCCTAGAACTAGCTAGAGCTATACTAGATTCTAGGTAGCGCCGCTATGCTACTAGGCTTCTAGAGCTATCACTAAGACACTCTATAGTAGAGATACTCTCTATTAGTCTACGAGAAGATAATACTTATGTGTAATCTGAAGAATAACCACTAGAGGACCGAGCTTAGGTAATACCAACCCACCGAGGCTAGTAGTTCTTAAGTATAAATCTAGCACGCAGACTATGAGAGACTATAGCAATTAACTCTTTTAAGGGCTTTAAGTGCATTATAGGCTATAATAAGAGATCTATTTTACTATACTTTACAGTGAACAGTCTAGAAATTATTATAGAAAAGGTAGCTAATCTACTAAATCTTATAATAGGCACTGATTTCTATTTAGATAGCTCTAGACTAGATAATAAGCATATAGACGCTAAAGTAGCCTATAGATGATTTAGTGGCCTCTAGAAGTGACAGCTAGCGCCGCTAGGTGTAGATTTTAAAGTATTTAATATAGAGTTCGTCAAGATAATTAAAGCCCTAAAGTTGGCACTAATAGATAATCTTATAGAATCAATCAGAATATATCTAGACATCTAGGCTACTATAAGCTAGCTACAGCATATCTAACTAGATCTAGAGCAAGCTCTAGCGTTACAGGCATATATCCTGGTAAGAAAGCTATAAGCTACTAGCTACAGCGTCACCATACACTGGGTATCAGGCCACTGAGGGGTACCAGATAATAAAAAAACTGATAGAGCTGCTAAGAAGGCTATAGAAAGACTACTAACTAATAAATATATAGGCATCTTATTAATTTATATTTAGCGAGCATGCAGCAAGACCGCTAGAGCTACTAAGACTAACTAGTTTACTAAGAAGCTAGCTCAGCGGAACCGGTAGACGATGGGCCAAGCCTATCACCTGTCGAAGGGGTAGAAGCTTAACCTAGTAGCTATAGATATCTATAAGCATCTGGCAAGCAGGTACTACTAATTCAAAACTGGACACGCGCCTATTAGTATCTATTTACACCGGATCAAGGCCCGGGACTCCCCACAGTGTCTAGGATGTTCTAGAGGTAATGAAATAGTAAATCATCTTCTAATAAGCTGCCGCCAATGGCGCTATTAGCGGGAAAAGCTATACGCTACCTTAGTTGTGTGAGGCCGTGAAGCCTTCGGA
>CVMT01000002.1:2005953-2031256 GCA_000985935.1 Talaromyces islandicus | reverse complement strand
GAATAAATAACTTGCTAAGATTTATAAGTCTTTTTTTTTTATAATTAAATTTAATTTTAGACTATAATAAGTTGCTATTATTCTTTATTTAAGAAAGATAATTTAGATTTAATATATTTTATACTAGGAGTCTTAATATATTTATTATAATAATTAGAATAGTCTAACTTTATATAAGTCTTATTCAAATAAATATAGTAAATATAGAGAAGTATTATTTTAAAATCTTTTTACTTAATATAATAGACTAAATTATTTTTGTAAATATCTAATTTTAAAGATATAGTTAGACTATTATTATAAATATAGGAAAATAGGAAAAATAGTTATTTATTTATGAATATAGATAGTATATAACTATTTATTGAGCTGTTAGAATGTCAGTCTAGAAAAAGGAGATTATTAGAAGATTTAATAACTTATAGCTAATTAATATTATTTATATTAATAATTACTGAATGATACTATATAGAATGTTTATATAGAAAAGACATATGTGGAAACTAATTCAATTAAGTTTAGTAAAGCAGAATATTTAGTAAATTAGGATAAGCTAGTAGTAGATACTATAATATATTATATTAGGTGATATAATATGGTGTATTAGGCATTATAATATATTATATTAGATAATATGATATAAGAACTATATAGAAACATTTATTTACTATTATATATCTAGTCTATTGTATTTTATTTTTAACTTAAATAGTATACTACTATTTACTCTTTAATAATCTTTAAGTCTATTATTATAATAGTACTCGCCTCTTCTTTACTTTGTTTAAGGATTGCCTATGATATCGTTCTCTCTTGCCTTCGGCTAACAGAATATCCACCTACGATTCACATCTTGGTGACGAGTTGTTGAACCGTTTGACAGGAGTCTCTTTTTGCAGAATTAAAAGCTTTATAAAGCTTCTTATTCTGGGAGGATGTATCGCCTGAATATTGCACTATTCCCGAATAAACCATGGTCCTGATTACCGCACAGACTGCCGATCAAGCGACGTGGCTTCAAGTAATAATCTGATCGAGGAAAAATAGGGGTAATTAGTAATTTGTATGTGGAAGCCATATAAATAGTAAATTAGTGGTAATTGGGAATAATCAGACCTTTTGACACCTTCGCAGGAGAGGCACCCATTGGTGTAAACCTGCGGTTACTAAGCTTGTTCCACTTCCTGGCACAAAAAATAACCCTAAATTAGAGTTTGTGATTGTAGTACGGCTCACTAAGGTATTTTGGTTAGAAAATCTAAGGCCGGCGCTAAGTTATTCGGACTCCTGACAAATATGAATCAATTAATATGAATTATCATATTTATAAACCCTCATAATTAATATAAAACTGTTTAACGTCCAATTAGATTGGAGGCGGAAGGTTTCCGGAGGAAGCGGACCTTGCCGGCTTACTGTGGCTGCATTAGCACACCGAATCTACGAACCGGCCGATGCATTAGTAACAAAGCAATTTGGGCAACAGGATCGGCTGTGCTGTAGCTTCCTTCATGACACTATGGAGGCCTCGGCGATGGAAACTACAGGCACAGAAAGCATATTCAAGTACTTGGACCATGCTTGCGAACCCGGTGGGAACTATGCCCTCGAAACCTAAGAGACCAGCCATAAAGAACCTCTGCGAGAAGTAATATAGAAAATAGTTAGCAGTAAAGGTCAGTACAAAACGCGCGACTAAGGGAGCCGTAGCTCCAACTACAAGGCTACGTTGAGAGGATCAATCCACCGCAAATAAAGAAGCCAGCTCTCGCCACCACACCGCGCGACTCCTGCTGTGCACCCACAATAGATAACGAACCAGCGAAGCCTTCTCACCAAAAGCCAGCAGTGACTGGGTATAAGTCCGCATTGGTTTACCAACGACAGAACTACCGAAAGTGATTCTCTTTCTCTTTTTGTCCTTTCCGCCACACATCCTAGACATCAATTTATCCTCTCCCACGAGCTCCTCAAGCATCCAGTATGGGCTCGTTGAACCCCGGTACAGCCCGGTCCCATCCGGCTTACACTACGCTCGCATCTCGCCCTGATGTTCAAGCCCGTGCATTCTCAGCCGTCGAGGAGCTCTGCGCCATCTTCAAAACCCTGACAGCTCCTATCGGAAAGGACCACCTCGCCATATCTGCGGCTCTGAAGCTCTCTTTCCCTCCTTCAGTGGCCGACCCCATTCCTCACATCCGCACAGCCTGGGCTGCGACCCGGATGCACCATCCGCACCTTGGAAGCGTGCTCAACCCACAGGATCCCGCCAACGGCAAAAGCTCCAGCGCGGGCCAGACCATACTAATACCAACGTTTGACGCCGAAGAATGGCTCACCAATACTTTTTCGGTTGACACGGGATCATCGAACGCCAGTGTCCGTTTCAAGGCGTCCAAAAATGAAGACTACGCGCAATGTATTTGGATCCCATCCTCCTCGGAGGTCCTTTTCCAAACGAGTCACTGGCGGTTTGATGGCAATGCCATGATCACCATTGCCGTCAACTTTCTCAATGTCCTCACCCAGTCGCTGGCTAGGGGCGCGGACGCGCAGCTAGACAGCTATACCTCCCCGGTTGGGGATGGAAGCATCGCACCCGGTGCGGACTGGATTCTCGATGCCTTCAACGACGAGGAAAGCACCCCGGCGTATATGAGGAAGGCGGCAGACACCATGTTTTCTGACATGATGGCCGGTGCGCCCAGTGTTGCCCTTCCCGTGCGGAAAGGCAGCGACCATTCCGCCCCCGGGGACTCCCTGCGCGTCTCCCTCAACTTCGGCAAAGGAAAGACGTCGCAATTGCTGGCGAGCTGCAAAAGCAAGGGTATCACGCTGGCCTTGGCCACGCACGCCGCCCTAATCCTCTGCTCGGCGCGGTATCCCCAACACCCACTCTGTAAATCCTACGGGCGATTCGCGCCCGTGGACATTCGCAAAGAGTTTCCGCCGCCGTACAACACGCCTCAGTACTCCATCGGTGAGTTCTGCGCCGCGTTTCCCGTCGTTGTTCTGGACGTGGTTGGCGAGAACAAGTCCTTTCACCAGGTCTGCGCGGAGCTGCAGAGGTCCTACAATGGAGCCAAGCAGCTTGGGTTCACGGACGACGAGGGACGAGCTGTAAGCACGGCGAAGCTGGGGGCCGCGTTTATCAGGAGGGTGATTGGGCTGGTGCACGCCGAGGTGCCGCCCGACATGCCTACGACCCAGGCAGTGGACTTTAGCAGCCTGGGACTGGTGGAAAAGGTTCTGGACCGTGAGTACAGTGTGGCAGATGGACAGTTGCGGGAGAAGGTGACGGTGGAGGACTTTTGGCTGTCGACGCAGACGATAGCAAAGGCGGTGCAGTGCCATGGATGGACGTTCCGGGACGAGTTTGTGCTGCAGGCGAGCTGGAACGAAAGCTATTACGACACGGCGTTTATGGCAAAGTTTCTGGATGAGGTGAGGGAGCAGCTATTCAGCGGACTTGGTATTTAGGTTCTAGATGGGACATTACTTGTTGCAGATGGAGCATGGCAAGACTGTTCTTGAAAATGAGACTCGTTATAGACTTTACTTGGTCGTGCCAGATCGTACCAGACGATAAGAGATCATGCCAGATCACGCCGAGTTGCAAAACTACGACTAAGTCGAAAACTTAAAATTTTTATCATGCTATTATAGCTACATATTTTATATTCTGTAAAAAGGGAAAAAAAATCGAAGGGAAAAGTAAAGCCAGTATTTTCTTGCCTATTGTGTAAAGCTCGAGTCGCGCTGTGTCGGCCATGCTGATTCATTCGCTCGCCAGGGGTGCTGACGCACCTAGACAGCTTCACCTTGAGTAAAAACTTACATTTTCCTTATGCAAATACCAAGTTAGAATCTAATGAAATTATAAAATATATTTTATCTAGTGGAGCGACAATAAGGCTGTGCGAAATCCTTGGACAAGGAAAGCACTGGGCGAAGGCTGGCCATAGGAATAAACCCACCGGGATGTAAGCCAAGTTACAGTGGGAAACCCTCCGCCGTGTAAGTGCCTTATGAAACTCCCCGACATTGGAGTGCAAGGTTCTTTTGCGCATGTTGCAATCAGTTTCCGTCATGGAGTTAACGAACTAGAGTCCGAACCAACAATTTGTCAGCTACAGGTACTGTTGCGATTTATTTAGAAGAGACACGATAAAGTTCATCTGAGAGCTAGCCACAGTATTGCATCATTTCCTGTTCCCAAGACACTTGCACTCTTTCTCCATTCAAGATGGCTACCGTTTCTGATCAGACTGGAACTGTGAGCTTCATCCACGAGGTGCTCGCCGGCAAAGAGGCCCAGACGTGGTACCGCATCCTCGGCGACCTGACACCCAACAGCCGTCCCCTGATCGCCGCCCACGGCGGTCCCGGCTCCAGCCACGACTACTTCCTGAACCCCCTCGCCAGCTTCCCCAAGGAAACCGGCAGGCCTGTCGTGCTCTACGACCAGGTCGGCAACGGCAAGAGCACCCACTTCACCGGTGAGGAGCAGCCTCAATGGCCCGTCGCGCTCTTCACCGCCGAGCTGGACAACCTCGTCACCAAGCTCAACATCCAAGAGTTTGATTTCCTCGGCCACTCCTGGGGCGGCATGATGGGACTCGAGTACGTGCTGGCGTATCAGCCCAAGGGGCTCAAGCACCTGATTCTGGACTCTGTGCCCGCGTCGGTGCAGCTCTGGACGAAGAACATCAAGGAGACGCTGAGCGAGCTGGGGCCTGATGAGAAGGAGCTGGCGATTGAGCTGGATGCGACGCAGCAGTACCAGGACGAGAGACTGCAGGCCATTATGAAAAAGGTGCAGGACAAGCATGTTTGCCGGCTGGATCCGTGGCCGGAAGCGGCGCAGGGATTCTTTGGGGTCATTTTTGCGAACCCAGTCGTCTACGGATCCATGTTGGGGCCGAGCCAGTTTGAGACTCTGGGACAGCTAAAAGGTAAGCAACTCCCCCCTCTGTTGTAAAACTCATATATGTTCATATATATATGTTCTCTCAGCTGATAAAACCGTTCAGGATGGTCTGTCGTGGGCCGCTGCAAGGGCATCAAGATCCCGACGCTGGTGCTCCACGGCGAGTACGACTGGGCGGACCAGGCGGCCGTGCAGCCTCTCCTCGATGAGATTGAGAGTAGCCAGCAGGTGACGCTGAAGGGCTGCAGCCACATGTGCCACTTGGAGGACACGGAGGAGTTTACGAAGCAGGTCTTGAAGTTCCTCGACACTAAGTAAGCCAAGCCCATATAGAAACGAGGGGACTGCATGTAAGCCAGTGTGGCTGTAAAATAGACATGCATGTTTCACACATGCAAATAGACGAACAAAGGGTACATAGAATATTTAGGAACTAGATATTATGAGAGTTATAGATGATATGATGCTTAAAACATAAATTGTCTCCGTCATTGATTCGCACCGTAGTTTCGCAGTAGGCATGTTTACGAAAATTCTGGTAGGTCAGCCTAGTCCGTCAGATCCAGCTCTCAGTTGACATCAGTCAGATATGGCGTAACATAGCTGTCAAAGTCATGCTCATCCTCCCCTCCACCTCCATCTCCCACTTTTTCTTCTTGCTCCCAGACCACGTAATTGTTGGCTTGCAGCTCGTTGTTGTCACTGACCCGCCGCGGTCTCGTAGACTCGCAAGGGATGACGTATAGGCGGTGTGCATACCTTGGAGAAATTCGCATTTTGCTTCAGTCAGCGACACAAACACATGGGCCGTCAGGAATCTCAAAGTTAGAATTGTTAATGAATGTAGAATTTAAGTTAGCGAGTTGTTCTTGTTTGCATAAATAATTTGTGTTGTGGTTACAATTCTTATTGTTAATACAGCTAGCTCATGAACAGAGCGACCGAGGTAATGAAGACACATTTTCCGGGGCGAAACACTGGACCATGCAGTCAAGCAGAAAAATATATTTTAATAACACAATGAATTACGAATGGTGCCAAAATTCAACTCTTGTGTCAATATGCATAAACACTTGAGGGAGTGCCGAGAATAGCTAAGCTCTATAGTTGGACAATTCTATTTGTGACCCATTGCGCTATGAATGCAAGTTCATGCTGTGTCAAAAAGTGCAGTGCCGTAAAGAATAAAATTGACATGAGATGTCAATGTCCATAGCGTCGTACTCAATTCAGAGGTTTGTCGAACTAGTGAGAAATATTTTGAGTTGTCTTTTATGCTCGTCTATGCTGGTCCGCCGGCGTTTCATCGCGTCCAGAATGGCGCCTACCGTAGTTATGTCTGCGTAGCTGCGTGAGCCCCGTGTCTTTGAACTTTTTGTAACGCCAGTAACAGCATCAGCTGTTGCCTCTTCCCCAGCAACAGGCGACACGACGCCGGACGGTAGGGAAGAAGGCCCACTACCCCAAGCGGGGCTGATGGTCTCAAGCTGTCCAATGGGGGCTATGGCGCTGTCCAGGCAGGATATTAAATGATTGAGCAGGTTCATAATCATGATGGATTGGGCTGTGCTTGAGAATTCCAGGCTGTCTGAACCAGGCGACGGCGACTGGCTATTATACGCGCCGCGAAACTTTTGTTGTTGCGAGAATGATGATGATCTTGCGGCGACTAGGTGTCGGTAGATGATGGAGTATAGCTTGTCAAAGGCAGAGAGGACTTGTTGGTGACAGGACAGCGCCATCAATGCGACGCCATCTTCCAGCAGCGCCAGGTGCTTCAGGTTGTTGCACGGCGCATTCGACTTTTCGGTCCACTGATGACGGTTTGAATCCAGGTCGCTGATTTCTTCGGCCTGCTTCAAGGCGAACACCAGCGAGTTGGTGATTCCAAACAGCTCGTTGATGATGGGAGAGTTCACTGACGGAAGCGACTCGGAATTCCAAATGGATGCCGAGCGCGTCAGGCGGGATATGCGCATATTGAGCTCTGCGAGCTCTTGGACGATGGTGTCCATCGGGCTTCGCGGGTCAGAGGCACATTGTCGTTCACTGACGGCGCTAGATGTTGATGCGGAATGGTGGCTATGGTCCGTGTCGCTCCCCACCCGGCTCGCTGCCGAAGGTTTATTGTATGCCGATGGGCGGAAGCCTGTATTTGCGGAGAACGGCGTGCGAGATATTTGGTTGAGGTCGTTGGACAGCTGGCTCTCGCCGATTCTGACCTCTCCGGATACGCAGGCAAAGGGCCAGTCCTCTGCGCCCGGTACTGCATCAACAGATTGGTGTCGTGACGGGTCATTCCCTTCCACCAGCCATGTAGGTAGTGACTGGCATGTATCAAATTCCCCGATGACGAGGAAATCATCGCTCATGCGAGCCAGTGAGTTCAGGCTAGACGGCGTGGACGCGTTCGATGCCCTAGCCGCGCTCTCCGGCAGCGCTGCTGCTGTTAGATGTGACGTAGGCTGCGATAATGACGGTCTCCCGGGCTTTCGCTGAGCTTTATGAGCAGATAATGTTAGCTTTGGTAAAATGTAAAATGGACGCGGCGAATGATTTGAGTGTAAATCGAGGATTTGCTTACGGCTGTAGAAGCAATCAGAGCCGCTCTGGAGACATCGTAAACACGACCCTTTATTCCCTTTATCGCCCCTATTGCTCGTGTTGCTCATTTTCGGTCCTGGTAAACAACGTGCCTTTTGTTTGTAGCATCGGTCACACGACTTTCGAGGCGGCAAAGCATTCGGAGAGTCCATTTTCGACTAGATGCCGACAAAGGTACTTGGCGGCAGGAATGAACAAAATGGATAAGAAATGGCCCCGATGTAACATCCTCCGGGGATAGAATGGTGATTCTCATGGTAATGTAATAGTGATTGTTCTAAGGAAGAAGCTATCTAGTAAGTGAGCGGTTTTATATAGACCTGCGCACGTGATGTAGTGCCAAGCCTGGCCGGCAGGAGCCGTCAGCCAGTCCCGGCGCCCCGAGAACTGGCGGGCGTCTTGAATCATAAGCCTTCCTCTGGCAGCTGTCGGCCCCACGATAATCCACGATGACTCGAGATGCTCCAAGTGCTCGTAAGGTTCAATCCTCAAACAACACGTGGATCAAGTGGCGGGCGAAACCCGCTTAGTACCAGTACATAGCTAAGAAACGGTGGCGGACTGGGGCCAGAATTTTCTTGATGATAGTGAATAGCCAGATTTCCACTCTCGTAAGCAGGCATAGCTAGGAATTAGATTAAACGGGAGTAGTGCCATGTTGCATATTGGATGGCGCAATGCCAGAGTATGCTGGTGCTAACATGCGATCCTAAGGCTGGGAGCTGACATACTATGACTACGCTGCAACGCAGGACTGCTGCACGGTATGAGGGGATGGAGATGATGGAGAGACGCGGAAGGACCCTATCCCGTGTCGTCCCATTCTCATCAATTGTATGACGCCCCAACTTTGGTAAGTCGTTAACTACTGCGTAGTAACTAGCTCGTTCATGGTTGGAAGTCTCTTGTTTCGTAAGTACTGTTGTGAGTGACAATGCAACAGAGGGCTGCATTTGTCTCGTTTAGATTGCCAAGGCGTCATTGAGATCGCCGAGCTGGACAATGGAGATTCAGCTCTCAGCCTTGCCAGGCTCGTTCGGTACACGCGCACGAGCTAGCGTTAGCAGTGCCACTATGTCCATAGATCTTATTTGCTGGATAATTAAACCAGCTGTCATCTTGCTTTTTTGGGTAGAGCTATAGTACCAACAGTCTATGTCGCAATCACAGTGGGAGGAGATTGGCTGGAAGCGGCTCAAAATTAGTCTTGCGGCGCGGACCGCTGGTGCCGTAGCTCCACCCAAAAAAGCGAGATGACAGCCGGTTTAATTATCTAACAAATAGGATCTATAGACCTAGTGGCACTGCCAACGCTAGCTCGTCCGCCGTATAACGGCGGACAATTAGAGAAATCGGACAAAACTTCGTCACACACTAGTAAAACTTATCAACACTAAATTTCTTTTTATTACCACAATACTACTAAATAAAGATAAAACTAATTTTTTATATAACTTTTTAATCCCTATATTAATTTTTATGAAAATTTAAATATAGAATAAATAGATTATTTATTATAGATTTTTTATTTTTATTTTCTAAAAATCATTATATTATAAAAATCTAATATTGAGATATTTAGAAATTATAAAAAGATTTCCGGAGGAAAGAGATTCTGCCAGTTATTACCGCTTAAATCCTATTAATAAGAGAGAAGGAGGGGAGAGAGAGAACATTCTGCCAGCTATTACCGCTTCAGCTCCGTGGGCTTATATTTTCTATGAAACAACTTCTAGTTTTAGATTTTATCATTTTTTTATATAATTTAATATATAAATGCGATTATATTAAAAAAAATCTAGACTTAATATTTATATAAATTTAAAAATTAAGATTAATTTATTTATTATTAAAAGAAAATAAGTAATATAGAATTATAAATATATAAGGGATGTGTTGTTAGAAATAAAAAACATGTGCGCTTATGTAAAAATTGTAAAATACAAAGTTCTGTCCAATTTCTCTAATCGTCCGCCGTATGCGCGTGGATGTAACGAGCCTGGCAAGGCTGCCGTTGGGTTGCTGTCACGCAAAAAGCCAGGGAAGGTTATTCTTAGGCGGCCCACCCCTTGCGCAACGGCGAGATACGGACCAGCCGCCATCTTGCTCACAGCACAGCACAGCACCCAGTGACATTATTAATTAATAGCCATCTCAGTGCATGTAAAACTGACATGGAATATCTTGACGTAAATGGTGATGCTGGTTTTTGTTTTAAAAAAAATCGTACATTCAGAAGTCGTAAAGCTACAATCGTTTACTTGGCTGGATTTACATTAGCGTTTCTCAGCGTCTGTAGGTGGGGGTGGCATGCGGTTCTGCAGTTCATGATTCCAGCAGTAGGAGCCGCTGCTTAGAAATCACCGAGATATATATTCGCAGCCTCCCGTCCGCCCTTTGCTTTGTCCAGTGCGTCTCTCTGTCTTTTCTAGCGACATCTAACAGCCGGAAAAATTTCCTTTTTCCCTTTAAAATGCCTATTAAAATCCACGGCCCGGCTCGCGCCATCTGCACCAAGCGGGTGACTCTTGTCCTGGAAGAGAAGCAAGTACCCTACGAGCTGGTCCTGAAGAACTGCGACACTCTCGAGGCGCGTCGACACCCCGACTTTCTCAAGCTGCAACCATGGGGCAAGGTCCCAGTTCTCGAGGACGATGGCGTCTTCATCTTTGAAAGCCGGGCCATTTGCAAGTACATTGCCAAGAAGTACGCGGCGCAGGGCTCCAAACTGGTGCCAGATGACGCGGACCTGGTAGGATACGGCCTCTTTGAGCAGGTAAGCAAGCTAGCTATAACACAAGTCTGGAGTGCAAGTCGTCGCTGTGTTTAACTCCATCTCCGCTCAGGCCTGCTCCATCGAGAACAACTACTTTAATGACCCTGCAGAGAACCTTGCTTATGAGGTATACTTTAAGTCGTAAGTTGGTTGTTCTGCGTTGTGCCCAATTACTAGGCGTCCTTTCACTGACAAAACCCACATAGGCACCTCGGTAGAGGCGCCGCCGATGACGCCCGCGTTCAGGAGCTCGCGGCCAAGCTGGACAAGGCATTGGCCGTCTACGATACTATTCTAGGGAGGCAAAAGTACCTGGCTGGTGACGAGATTTCGCTGGCTGATCTGTTCCATTTGCCGTACGGCAACTTGGTTAGGACTCTGGGCTACAAGGAGACGTTTGAGAAGTACCCAAATGTTGAGAAGTGGTTTGCAGAGCTCGCGGCTAGAGAAAGCTGGGTCAAGATTAGCTCTGCAGCATAATGGGAGATTAGGTATTCGCTCTTGCCAATCCAGAAAAATAGACGAAGTGAAAGTCTCGTCGCAGCCTGTACAATGCAGTCATCCTCTGGCATTTCGGCAACCTGTTGCATGCCATGTCTGGTATAACTAGTTTGTTAGTACGGAGTGGTCAATTCTAGAAACGCTAATGGCAGTCCACTTCCCGCTGTCGTATTCTAAACAATCTGCTCACACTACACTGGAACTAACAAAGGTACGATGGGTTTGCGTGGGGATCGCCTTGGTACCCGATAGACTTATCGCTATACACCTGCCTAGGACGGTCGTATGAATGTAGAGCCTTGTCCTAGATTAGTGTTGGCTGCGGAGTCACGGCAACATCACGCCATTCTGATATCCGAGTGCGATTTGTCACGGCGGCCGACAAAAAGCGGGTATCTCGATGTGACGCGTGGAGGGCGCTCCCAGCATTCTAGAGGGAGGACCCGTGGCTCACAAACCACGGCCGTGTTCTTGTGGGATTGAGCGACAACAGCAACTACTCTCTTCAGACTCAGCAAGGTGGACTCTGTCGCAGGGAACCGTAATCCGTCAATGTGAGGGTTGATGCGCCGGGGCATTGAGATCCCGAGTGATTCCCGAGGCATATGCACAGGATATTTAATGTCCCGGTGGCTGAGCACGCACGGTGGGTTATGAGTAGTAGGCGTCCATGGGGAAGTGTAGGTGTCCATGGAGTTGTCTAAATTTTCAGTTAGCGGCAGCCTCACCGGAAGAGCCTTACACCCCGGCGTGACATCGTAAATGGCGTACCACGACATCTGTTTCAGCCCGTTAGTGCATGGAGGATGGGTCGTACTGGCTCACGGAGGGTTTGGCCGGCTGGTCCCGCGGGGCTGGCCTCCCGCAATTGACAGGTCTTAGCTCATGTTGGGGCATGAGCGCCCAGGCCCTTTCCCATGAGGGAGCTTCCCTTCCGCCCATTGCGCTGTGATTGGTAATCCCTTCTGCGCGGCCAGCATGCCATCCCGGGTGACTTGAACAAGAAAGAGATCCACAACAAAGACGAGCAAGGAGCTGAAAGACTGCAGACCGCATACGTCCTGCACCTTTCATTATTAAGCACTTTTTGCTCTGTTGAATCCTGCGAGGCAATTATTAAGCATGGGTTTTTGCTATGTTTTGTTGCATCCCATCATGTCGCTGTGTTTTGCGCGACACTGGAAGGGTCCTGGGTAAAAGTAGGCTGGCTTTCTGGTTACATCTTTGACTTCCATCTCACCATCGCCAGTCCCGGGTGGTATACGCACAAGCCCGCATATACCCCTTTTTTTTTATAAAGAAATTGAAATTTCAACAAAGAAACAGTCCAGGAGACGCGAAACCAGAAAAAAGAGTACTTCCAGGACTCAGCCGTCTGCCGCAGTAATGGGCCTCGACTCCATGGTAGAGGTCACGGCGTCGGAGCCAAGCTCGATCATCGAGACCAAGGGCGAGCATGTCAACGACGGTTCTCCCAAAGACCGCGAGCCGGTGTATCCCAAAGGGTTCCAGCTCACCATTATCGCCATTGCGCTTGCTCTAGCCCTCTTCCTCATCGCGCTGGACATGGTAAGAACCCGCCCTCCTCTCTCGCCCTTGTAAAATGGAACGATATGGCGGCTAACTCAACAACCCAACCCCTCAGACCATTATTGCCACGGCTATTCCTAAAATCACCGATGAGTTCCAGGGCCTCGACAAGGTCGGCTGGTACTCCTCCGCTTTCTTCGTCACTATCGGCTCCTTCCAGTCCTGCTGGGGCAAGATTTACAAACACTTCCCCCTCAAGTTCTCCTTCCTGACGGCCATTCTCATCTTCGAGATCGGCTCCGCCATTTGCGGCGCCGCGCCTAACTCCAACGCCCTCATCGTCGGGCGCGCCATTGCCGGCCTCGGCGCGGCGGGCGTCAGCGCGGGCAGCTACACCATCATCGCCTACTCGGCGTCCCCCGAGAAGCGGCCCCTCCTGGCCGGCGTGCTGGGCATCTCCTACGGCTTCGCTAACGTCCTCGGCCCCTTGATCGGCGGCATATTCTCCGACAAGGTCTCGTGGCGGTGGTGCTTCTACATTAATCTGCCCGTCGGCGCCGTCTCCATCGCAATCATCCTCTTCTTCTTCCACGATCCGCCCGAGTCGAAGCCGGAAGCCGTCACCCTCCGCGAGAAGATCCTGCAGATGGATCTCCTCGGTGTCGCGCTCCTCATCGCCGCGACAGTGTGCTTTATCCTCGCGACGCAGTACGGCCAGGGCCAGTACAGCTGGGGTAGCGCGAAAGTTGTCGGCCTCATCGTCGGGTTTGTTGCGATCCTGGCGCTCTGGGTGGCCAACGAGTGGTTCATGAGCGAGCGGGCCATGGTCGTGCCGCGCATCTTCAAGAGGCGCACAAACATGGTTATGGCGGGCGTGGCCACGGCCATTGGTGGCTCGTTCTTCCCCGTCGTGTACTATGTGCCCATCTACTTTCAGAGCATTGACGGCACGACGCCCATCATGTCGGGCGTGCGAAACCTGCCCATGGTCATTGCCGTGACGTTTGGTATCTTTATTGCGGGCGGCGTCATCTCGAAGACGGGGAGGTACCAGTACGTCTTGCTGTTTTCGCTGGGCCTCGCCACGGTCGGCGCGGGTCTGCTTTACACGTTTGATCTACACACGTCCGCCGGCAAATGGATCGGCTACCAGATCCTCAGCGGCGTCGGCTGGGGTCTTGCCTATCAGATCCCGTTGATCGTTGGTCAGGGTTCTTGCGCACCGACTGACATGGCGCTGATTACTGCGACACTTCTCTGTAAGTATAAACCCTCGTCGCTTATATATGCCGAGCCAAATGTTTTGAAAGTTTATGCTGACAACGCTTTACTCGTAGTCTTCCAATCCTACGGCGCTGCCATCCTCATGTCCGGCGTGCAGGCCGCTTTTGTGAATCAAATGATTTTTAAGATCATGCAATTGGATCCTACCATCAGCAAAACCCTGCTTGTTTTGACAGGTGCGACCGATATCTACAGGGTCTTCCATGGAGATCAACTGCAAGTCGTTCTGGTCGGCTATATGCACGGGCTCAGGGTTGTCTATGCCATCGCTATTGCCACCATTGGCGTCGGCTTCCTCATTGCCTTGGGCCAGCCGTGGAAGAAACTGAACCAATCTGCCGAGGTAAAGGCTGCTATCGTCGCTTAGACTTGATCTGTTCGGCTTTTCATAGATTGTTTGTGCTTTTGATAGGAGAATGGTCGGCGGGGCGCGAGGATCCTGTTTTATAGAATTGATAGCGCTGCCGTATTGTGGGTGTCATGAACAAGTAGTGTTGAATTCGGTTTTTTTTTGATAGCTGTATTAATGTGAGTTCATCATTTTGGCGTTATCCTGCAAAAACATACTTGATTACCACCAAAGTAAATGATGAACCGGTGTCAAGAATGGGACGAAACAGGGTCAATGGACCTCCCCCAAGCCCCCTTCTCGAGCTTCTCACCACGTCTAAACGCCACGTCTTTCGTGTCATGCAACGGTCCACATCAATTCTAGAGTAAATTACTTATCCAATAATAAAATGTTAAATGATATTGATCCAAGGATTAACACTATAGCATATTCATCCCGCTATGTACACGTCCGTTGTCTAACCCTCACACACGATAAATATACTCTATGCCCGAAAATACCATCATGGCTGGCGCTGCCATCACGGTGGGGCTGAGATGGCTCGCGGCTTCATGAATGCTGCCAATACCTCATCTGTGATGTCCTTCCGTTTTGCCTGGAAAGTCTGCAAATACTTCCGCATCACCTCCGCGACCCTATGGGCGAGTTTCTCGCTTTCCAACCCCCGCAGTGTTGCAAAGTCTTCCTCTTCCGTCTGGTAAATGCGCAAATAGTCAAGCATAGTCTCTGTTCTCGTAAGCTGCCTCTTCAGCTTCTCCTCCATGACAGGAATCGTGTCACTCAAGAAAATGGACGATGAAGTCACTGACGCGGACATTTTGCCCTTGTCCGCGCCATCAAGACTCGGCACAAGCGAGGTGTAGATGAACGACGGCGTGCGCTCGCCAATCTGCGACGCGTATTTGCGGCTGATCCAGAAGAAGGGATCAACGTCTGGGCCAATGACGGTCAAGCTAGGCAGGCCCTTGGCTTTCAAGCCGGGGAGCACGTCTTGGAAGCTACCGGGCATAAAGCCGGCGCTCTGCTTCGCAAAGAAGTTGAACATGCCAATGTTCATGCTGTCATACTGAAAACCTGTGTGCTCGTGGACCTCGGCCGGTGTGATTTGCTTGGCAAACTCGAGACTCCGGCAGTAAAGTGGGCCATTGCTGTTCTCGAGAGAGGAAAACATGTACGTCAGTTTGGGATCAAACCCAAACGCGAGGATGTCCTTGGCGTTGTCGACAGTAAACCGCCGGAGATCGTCCAATGTGTACTTAGCGTTGAAGAGGTACTTGGAGTCGTCTGTCAACATGATGATTGTAGGCGCCTGGAAGACATCCTGGAGCCATCTGCGTTGCATGACGGTTAGTCTTGAATACTGGATTGACTGTGGATAAGTCATTGGTAGACTTACTTTGCCAGCTCAAAAGGGAGGGCATGGCCAACGTGCATGCTCGTGCTGCTAGGCCCCCGACCGGTAAAGATGATGAACTGCTCTCCACGCTCATAGCTGTCCAGAATTTCACTCAGCTGGCGCTGTGCGAAAACAATCTGTCGCCGAACGAAGTGGTGGGCTTTCGCGCCTGTCAGACGCTCAAGGCGCTGTATGAGGTTTGCATCAATGCCCGAAGCCCCGGACTCGTCCAGGAACTTCCTGCTATCGGCGTTCAAACTAAACTCGTTGGTTGAGAGTGAACCCATGATTAGTTAACTTGTATGTAGGCGATGATTCAACACTCTCGGAATTAGATATGCTCAGCCGTCTCGGTCGGAGGGCGGGAGGGGCAAGTCACCTATGTTATCGAGAAGACTCCTTGATAAGGCTGAGAGAAGCGCATATATGAAATGCTTAACGGGCTGCCGAGGAGAATCAAAATAGAGACGCCACTCGCAAAGATCGCTGCAAGCGGCAATACCCTGGAGGATTCGTAAGACGGAGCTTTTAACTCTACGAGGCTACAATGGGTCTTCATGCCAAATCTCCCGCCTCGCGTAACAAGCAAATTAAATCAACCGCCTTAAACGATTACCGGGCGGAGAGATAATGGGCTGTATAATCCTGTGTAAGTTGGTTGGTTGGATAGTGCCCTGCGCATGCGGAGACGGCATCATGATACGTTCAAGTGTGCCCGCCCAGGAGACTTTCCTAAAGGAAGGGAGGAAGCACAGAAATATCTTTCCGTGTCTCTGAACCTAGCTTAATTAAGAAAAAATCAATTCATATGATTGCCCTGAGCAACCTTTGAGGCTGGGGAACGCCCGGACGGGTGTTAGTAACCTTCCGGAAACCCATACCAATCCCGGGTTTGCGCCAGCCCTATGAGAGTAAACCCACCGCCACCCGTAAACTTCCCGGACCTTAGCAACCCTTCCGTTTTAGGAAATTCTCCTGATAGTGATAGTTCTGTATAGTACCATTCTTCTTGAAAGTAGGTTGATTTAGTCAATCCTTCAGATAACGGTTACCCCGAAATCACGAGTTACTCCCTGGTAATGGTAGCCGTTCCGGGCCGTCCAGTGGTGGCGAAGCTTGTACCCGTTTCAGAGGATTTATACGCCTCAATAAGCACTAAAAAATCTGTAGCTGATACATTGTAATCGATTGTAGCAAATGGTAACATTGAAAGGCGTGAAACGAGTTGTTTCGATGCAAAAGCGAGCGTAGGATGCCGAGCTGAATGTCAATACCCCGGCCATTCGTCTTAAAATCAGCAACTCGGACATGGCGAATTATAAGGCTGTAATTAGGCATGCAGGTTTATACAAGGCATGCAAAGCAGAGATTTTGTTGTGTCTAGGCTGCTCTCTCGAGCATTAAAAGGTCAGTACGTCTCCCTTCATTGACAGTCTGCTCGTGATATCTCATCCTTGATATTGTAAGATCTTCAACAGCATTGAAGACTTTCCGTTTGTCTTTTTCTTCTATCCCACTCTTCTCTATTCAACTTAAGCAAGCCAAAGCTGCCCTATTCATGGCTGTCAACGAATTTGTCAAAGTAGCTTCGCCTACTGATATACTGGCTGATGCCATCCTAGATATCGTCCAGAGCTATGGCATGCATACTAAGGCTGCTGATAATGGCACCACCACTGTAAAGGAGTGGGAAGGTCGCCTCAAGTTTAAGAAGCATGTCGAGCACTGGATCTGTGTCAATGAGCCTATCCGGTTCGTCATCCCATCGTTCCCTTTCAAGTCGGTAAGCATACCCGTTCTTGACATCAAGACACTGCGACGCTTTAACAAATACATGGGATAGGAAAACCCAGACAAGGTTACCGGCTCATTGCCGGACATGTCCGAGTACATTGGGCTCTTCCGACTGCATGCCCTGACCCTGGACATTCAGCAAGTCTATAACCTTGGCGCCGAAGTCACCGTTGCCTCTGACGGTGCTGTTTTTAACGGCAAGTCCTTAATTGATTCTCATCCCTTTGTATTTGTTATGTGGTTGCTAATTCACATCTATTTTAGATATCTATCCCACTTCGGACGAGAAAGTGTGGGAATACTCGCAAGCCATCAACCACATGGCCAAGAGTTACAACTTCAACGTCAGAATCTGCTCCCCGCACGAGCTATTGAAGCTTCCCAACTCCGTTGTCGACAGAAAGTCATACATAGATGGGCTAGTCCAGTGCCGTTCAATCATCAATAAACGCACGAAGCCAGAGAAACTGGAGGAGCTCTTCAAACGGGACCCTGACTCATTGCGTACCTACTCGCAGATGAGCCGTTTCTACGAGGTCGATCTGAAGCACACACCCATTCTGAAGAACCTTAACCGCACCCAGGGCAAGGTTGTTACAAAGAAGCTTGCTCGTGCCACCATGGCTCGCTCGGAGGCATTCACGGGCTTGGTACTGGAGGCCCTGCCTAACCATGTCCGCCTCTCTGTCCACGCCTCCTCTGGCACGGTCAAGCTCTCTTTCCCTCTTGTGCCTCAGGGTTCCAATAAAGCTTCCATGTTCCGAGTACCCTGGATGTCTTCTATCGCTGTCAACGTCGCGGGCGAGTGCCAGAGTGTCTTCTCGGCCGATGTCCGCGACACCCACGACCTCATCTACAAGAATGACAAGCCATGGTGCTACCGGGAGCGTCATCCCCTCTTCCAGTTCGACAGTGATAATGTTGTCCTCGAACACATCTACCCTCGCGGGCTGGCTATCATCAACCTCAGTGCTAAGACCAGCGTTATGAGCGCGGCTGATGTCGAAAAGGCGAGAGAACTCCGAAGACTACAGCCAGTCTACGTCTTTGACTTTGGCAACCTGACGGATGGCTTGCTTGAGGAAGAGCTTGTACTGCATGAGCAACTACTGAAGGGAGATATTCTACTGGGCGAGAAGGAAGTTGCGGCTGAGGATGAACTTCTCGTTTAAGGGAGCCTCAGTGAAGGAGGCCAGATTCAGGGTCTCGCTTAATTTGTTCGTTCAAACCCCCAAGAGCTAGCTGATTACCGCGACCTAATCGGTGATAAGTTAGATGGAGTCACGTTGTGGCCATTTTGTTTTGGTTAAGCCTCTAGCAGCTAAAACACAGGCCGCACGCCTCAACACATCGTAGTAACTCTCAAGAATTGGTTGGTAAGGCAGATGTTTATAGTGCCAGGCTTGAACATTAAAGTAATTACGGTGCGATTAATAGCATACTTCAAGCCATGATGCCTATTAATTTATTTTATCTAGAATGTGTGAAGGGGTAATTTAGCAATTGCCATTGTCTTGTATGGGGACTAGTGAGGCGAGGCATCAAGCGGCTTCCACGACATTGCTTCATACGCTCATTCTCCAGACCCTAAGTCCACACGCTTAAGTGAAGCTGGTTGGGCTTGTTTAACTATAGCACTTTGCGTTTATATACTCGACCGCCGAAAATGTCCCGATAATATTAACACGTAACCAGCACCATGACTTGCTCGATTAATTCGCATTTCATTCTGCGCTGTCGCCTTGTATTTCAAGAAATCGCTTCTCTGTCCAATTGAATATGTTATCGTGCCTAAAACCACGAACTAAGAAGGCCTTGCGGAAAAGTCGACGAAGGTATGCGTAATCGGGTCTGTCCTTCCCAGCGACCGAGTGTAGCTAATATCTGTCGAAAACACCTCGGGAAGGCCGTCGCAAAGCTCTTGTCACCGGCATGTTTAGTTTCTTCTGTTTGATCAACTCGTTTTTTTCCTCCTCAGTCAGGGCTTTGAGCCCTTGCCAAGGCAACGAGCCACGCGCGAAGTACAGCAACACGTATCCCAACGACTCCAGGTCATCACCCCAGGACTGTTCTGTTGCACAGTTAACAACGAGCGAGAATAAGACTATCGGAAACGCACCTCGTCCATTGTGATTGTTCAGGCTCGCGTATCTCCGAGTGCCACCAAACGGTCGGCCCTGGAGGGTCTGAAATGGCTGCCACGTTGGTTTCACCAAAGGGGTAAGCGTGGAGCTGAATACTCTTTTGTCTTCTAACACCTTCCGTTGGTCAACCGATCCTCGGCGACACTTGATATCATCCCTGATCCATTACCCCTCGATCGACCGCACTCTCTGATGAACAAGTTCCAAGACTTTCGATGTCCAGATTACGTGAAAGTTGCCGGTAAAATCCGGGAGATTGTAGGGAAGATTCGCGCGGGACGTCCACTCGAGCAAGCCGACAAGCTGATACGCAACAAACACTACACGACAGACAGGCTCAAAATTGAAAGACTCTCGGGCGAGTTGCTGGCGATGGACCAGTGCTACATCAACCTAGCCATCGTGGAGCAATCTGGCCAAGACGCAGGCCCCTCAAAATAGGAAGGCTATACAGCGTCGTCCAAGTTTTCCATCCTCGCTCGACAGAAGGTTGAGGCAGTTGATTAGACTACGCAGGTCGAGTTGGCGGCAATATTCAACGAACGCAAGGGAGTCGACGGCCAACCGATGCATCCACGAAGAATCTTGATTTGAGGAAGTGAAGGAGTTGGCAAGGCTACCTTGTGCAAGAAGATTGTCCACGAATTTACTAAGGGCACGTGGGACAAATGGAGCGAATTGTTTAACCGTGTCCTCTGGGTGCCTCTGCGGAATCTGAAGCTGCCAGAAAGGCGCAGTATACCAAAGTACACCTTTGAAAATCACTTCAGTCATGAGTTCTTGCTGCCAACGGATGGACAGAATCTCGCCGGAGCGTTGTCCCGCGCATTGGATACCAAGAGCAGTAAGACTCTATTTCTCCTCGACGGCCTGGACGAAGTGAAATATATGCCGGGGGCCGGGGTGATTCAATTTAACTTTGCATTCCAAAAGCTCAACGTTTTACATATTGGTGTTAGCTAGGCGTGAACCTTGACTGCTCTCGGGGCCTTTGGACTGTAAGGCGACTTTTGCAAATTTTCTAGAACAAAGGCATAGCCTAAGCTAATATGGTACCGCAAACGAACACAATGCCCTCCCGCAACAAGGACTGGTTTTGCTTCCGCCATGCGACACTACTTATTAGTTGTCAAGGAGAAACAAAGCCGCGGAAACGCCGCACAAAGGGCTCTGCACGAAACATAACACAGTACAGATAAGGGTGGTATAATAGCTACGAGATGTTAGCCACTTAAGATGCTTCAGTGTCTTTTTTCTAGAATCTTAGAGGTTACTTTTGGGCTTATAGTGCTGTTTTGGGGGTAGTATTGGTCTCTAGAGTCTATGCCTAGGTTGAGTACGAAGCTCTCGCTCTGGGGGACAGTCCCACTGGCCCCTGGGGGTGCTGGAGGTGTTGCTCCGGCGCTGGTACCTGCAGGAGGCCCTGGGGGCACGCCCTGGCCTGGTGCCTGCCCCCCCGGGTCTAGGGGGGCGTTATCGGTTTTGGGTAATCCGGAGGCCATGAAGAAGCCCTGGATACCGTCAAATAGCGTTGAATTGCAAAAGATCGATTTTTGATTTTCCCGACGGGTTTTTTAAGAAGAGAATAATAAGTCTATTACTTACTATAAATCTCTAAATTACTCTATGCATATAAGTGGCTTAGAGTAAGGAAAACATCAGATAATTAGTAAAGTTTAGTGTCTTTTGTCGCTTATAGGGGCCCTTATAGGGACAGTCACCCCTGTAGACCCTATAAGCTAGTTAGAACCGCTGTCCATCATAAGCCTAAGGCTTGGGTATGGACGTTAAACCTGAATAAATAATAATAATAATAATATAATAATAAATATATTTAAATATTAATAAGTATTTTATTAATTATATTTAATCAAAGATATCTAATATAATTATTCTTTAATAATTATTCTATTTATTATATTAGTTATATAATTTTATAGTATAAGCTATATAAAAGTATATATTGGTTATCTTAAGTCTAGATAGATTTTATATTATCCTAGATTATAGACCATCTATTATAGATCTATTTCTATTATATGTTTTTAGTCTTAAAACTATAGTTCTAGATCTATTATCTTAGAATAATCTTTCTATGAGGGCAATTATGTATATATCCGCGTAGATATTTCTTGCTTCATTGATATAATTAGATAATCTCCTTAATACTTAACTAACGTAATCGGTAAGCGGGATGGCCATGTAAGCGAGTTGGCCACTTCCGCCCGAAAACGCGCTCTATATTTATTTCAAAGTTCAATTTCTCGCCCAAAATAATAAATATATATAAAAAATTAATTACTAACTTTATTAGGATATCTAGTTATCTTATATCCTGCAATTCTATAACTATTATAATGAAATTAACATTATACAGATAATTAAGAGACTAGAAGCTCAGACTCAGTCAAAACAGTAATAACACTTTAAGATATTTTAATTTAACTTTATATAAATATCTAAGTTTTTTTTTAATAATATCTTGCTTATAAGTTATTTACTTCTTAGATATCTATATTTTTACTTTTTCTTTTTATATATAATTTATAAATTATAGACTTTTTTCTTTAAAAGTATAAAACTATTTATAATTATTTTATATATTTTAAATATCTAATTAATTATTTTATTAACTAAATCTAATAGACTCTTTATATACTAGCTTAAATATTTTTTAATTATATTTAATTAATACTTAAATTAATATAGATTTTAAGATATTTAATAAATAGAATTATTATTATTATTATTATTTAATCAAATTTAACGTCCATACCCAAGCCTTAGGCTTATGACAGACTGTGGTTCTAACTAGCTTATAGAGTCTACAAGGGTGATTATCCCTATAAGGGCCCCTATAAGCGATAAAAGGCATCAAGCTTCAATAATTATCTAATATTTTCCTCACCCCAAGCCACTTATATGCATAGGGCAATTTAGAGACTTATTATAAGTAATAGACTTACTACCCTCTTCTTATAGCTAGTAGCATTAGAATATTACTACTAATAGTAGGATATCTAGTCTCACTATTTCTCCTTATCATACTTACCTTTATCTAAGATCTCTATCTTTTAGTTATTAACTTTATAGACCTATTCCTCTATCTATTAATAGTTCTTTTTTTCTTTAATAATCTCTATAAATACTAGTAGCACTTTGATAATTTTAAGGTCTTTAAATAAATATATCTTTAAAGACTATTTATTAATTCTTAAAGTCTTTATTTTAGTCTTAACTAAAATAATATATTGTCAAAAGAATCAATAACTCACAGCCAATCGATACTACTTATGTCAGTAGCCGCTGAATGACGCTACATAGGATGTTTATATGGAAAAGACATGTGCGGAAGCTAACCTAACCAGGCCTAGTGAAGCAGAGTACTCAGTGAGTTAGGATGAGCTAGTAGTAGGCGCTATAATATATTATATTAAGTGATATAATATAGTATATTAAGCGATACAATATAATATATTAGATAATATATTATAGGAACTATATAGGAATACTTATTTACTATTATATATTTAGTCTATTATATTTTATTTTTAACTTAAATAGTATATTATTATTTACTCTTTAATAATCTTTAAGTTTATTACTGTGATAGTACTTGTCTTTTTTCTATTTTATTTAAAGATTATCTATATTATTATTCTTTTTTATTTTTAGCTAATAGAATATCTATCTATAATTTATATCTTAGTGACGAGTTATTAAACTATTTAATAATAAAATATCCTTATAGTATAAAGTATAAGAACTAGATAAGCAATTAATCTTTACTAATTATAGTAGAAAATTTAGTACTATCAATAACCTCTAATAATAATTCTAAGACTATTATTAACTTTTAAATTTTTACTACTAAACTTTATTAAGTCTTAGAATAATTTAATATTCTAGAAATATAAAAAGATACTAGATTAAAAATTAAAAAAATTAAACCTTTCTTAAAAATTTTTAAAATTTTAAAAACTTTCTTAATATAAATATTAATTTATTTTAATAATAATATTATCTTAAATAAAAAAGCTAATAAGATTATAACTATAATAAGCTTTCTTATTAGAGATATAATAAAATGGTTCTTTCTATATATAGATAATTAGTTAAAAAATCTTAAATTATAAAAAGAACCTAAAATAGTTTTCTTATTTAGTAATTATAAATATTTTAAAGAAAAGCTTAAGTAACTTTATAGAACTATTAATAAAGAATTAATTATTATCTATAAGATTAAAAAAGTTAAGTAATAATAATTAGTTAGAGAATATATCTTAAAATATTTATAAGTATCTAATAGCCTTAAGTATAATAATTAAGAATATTATAACTAGTTTTACTAAGGACTCAAGGAAAGTATCAAAAATATAATAGCGATAATAAATCTTTATCTTAAAATATTTTAAGAAATAATAAAAGCTATATTATAAATTAATCTATAGTAGTATAATTGCTAAATAAAAAAGAGAAATACTAGATACTATAGAGGATACTACCAAGTCAATATAAAAAAACTATATGAACCTCAATATAATAAAAACAGTAATATAAGAATATAGCTTAATATAATAATTAGTAAGAAAGAAATAGTATAGTATAAAAAGAATAAGATATACTATAAGTATAGATAGAAAGAACACTTTTTATAATAATATCAATAAGGATAAAATTAAAAGAATAATATTAGCTTTTAAAAAATAATAACTATTTATTAATAAATTATAACTATTTTACAAATAGTTATTATTTCTATAGAGAGTGATGATAAAGAAAATAATAATTAAATTAATAATCTCAAGGAATTAGTAGGATAGGAATTTTAATAGATATTAAATAATTTTAAAAAAATTAGATAAAAAATTAACTCTAAATAACTTAAGAGATATCTTAAGTAGAATTTAGAAAAAGAATTACTTTAGAAAGAAGATACTAAATCAGAAAAAGCACAACTCTATTGATGAATATAGTACTATTTAGTAAAAGGAAAGAAATTAATAAGATAGTTTTATAAAAAAAATTAATACAGATAAACTACTAGATAGTATATTAATAATCTTTTATTAAAAAATAAAGATTAATACTCTCTAATATTTCAAGATAGTGAAAAAAATGATTATATTGACTATAAAGACTTAAATTAAGAACTAGATATTCTATAGAGAATATAGTTAATAAAAGTAAGTAACTAGTTACTATAGAAAATTCTAAAAATAAGTCAAGATGTTCTAGAAATAATAAAAGATAATAAAGAAATAACAAATAATGATAAAGAAATAATTAAAGAATTTCCTAAAATTGATTATAATATTCCAGAAAGCAGTAATAACTTCTAGAAATGTAGTTATATAATACTTAAACTAATCTATTAGAAAGAATCTAGAATAACATAGATGCACTACATCATGAACTATGAATAATGCTAATAATAGATATACTATAAGTGCGATGTATATAGCTAAGGAAATAAGAGACTTGCTGAAGAGTTTTTATATATCTTACTAATTAAAGGATGTTTACTATACTATAGTAATCTAGGATATATAGAAAGACGCTTTTATATATATTATCTATAGACTAGAGAATAGTATTATAAGAAGATATATTAGATTTAATATTATAAATCTAGATATTTAATATATATAGTCTTAAAAAACTAGTATAGATAGATTCTGAAAGCACTATTGATTATTTATCAATCAAATTACAACTATCTAAAGAACTTTAAAGATTGTTAATATTACATAGAAGAAATTTGTCACTCTATATATGGTAATATCAAAAAAAAGTATGTTATATAACTAAGTACTTATACTACAAGTAACTAATAAGAAATTAATATAAATAATAAAAGATACTTAAAAAATATCAATAGCAATATATTAATTGACACTAAAAGAAGCATCATATAATTATAATAACTAGATCTAGAGAAACTATATTTATTATCTAAAGAATAATCAATAGATCACCCGCCGGGAAAATC